>JANHFO010003088.1:53763-64015 GCA_032468095.1 Pareas carinatus | reverse complement strand
ACTGGCTGATGAGAGCTAATAAGCTTGAAATGGTCCATACTAGTCTTCCTTGATTTTTAACTATATGTCAGCAAAAAAAACATTTAACACAAATAATTAATATATATATATATTAGGAGAATAAGGTATTTCTAAAACACTGCTTCTTAATTATTTTGTTTATTTTACTTGTACAAGGTAGATATTAGGCAACCAAAGATGCATAAAACATGGTCTTTAAAAGGAAGGTTTTTCACACCATTTGAATAATCTAAACCCATCGTTTGAAAATATAGTGATTTTAGTCCATTTTCCTCATGTGAAACAGGACTCAAACAATTATTTTACCTTAGCACACATGAAAGAGGTGGCTGGCATTTATTTATTAGGACTTTTAGTCTCTCCCTTAAAGCATGACTATCTTATTCCGACTGTTTAAATTGAACTTAAATTTTAATGCAATTTTATGTATGTTTCTGAAACTATCATTGTCTAGCTTCAGGGCCTGGGTAGCTAATAAAAGATTATTAACATTTTCTTTTGGATAGGAATAACAGTGCTTTTGTCTCACACTCCTCGGAGTATATATTATGGGTGGTTTTTTTATAGACCTTCTGTCATAACGACAGGAGCAGAAGAATAAAGCTATATTTCTTTTACATTCAGAAACTCAAGCAGATTTCCTAGAGCCAAAGTCTACTTATCAATTTCTAGCTCAGCCATCAGGGAGACAAAAATTAATTGTATTAGGTTTATTAACCAGCAAAGAAAGGAAGAACAAGTGATTGATTGATTAATCAACTGATCCAGTGCCCTCATGTTGATGTCAACTTTTATTTGAGTGACAGACCAATTCTCTCCAAGATGATTGTTTCCAAGTTGGCCTTTTAGTTCCATTCATTGCTGTCGAAACGGAATCTATCCACCTTGCTGCCAATCAACCACTTCTTTTCTTTTTTTCAGATTTTCCCAGAATTATGGACTTCTCAAAGTAACTGCCAAAATATTATAGTTTGAGTCCAATCATTGATGTCTTGAGTGAAAATTCTGGATTGACTTGTGATTTTTTTTGTAGTTATCCATCACATTCTCAAGAGTCTTCTCCAACATCAACATTTAAAAGCATCAAAGGCTCTTTCCATCTTACTTTTTCAAACTCCAGTTTTTTTAACCTTTTTGGATCAATTCTAATTCTTGTAGGTAGAAGTCAGTATGGGGGCACCTGAACATCTTTTCTAATTTTGTTCTCTTTAAATTCAAATAAATATTCTGAAACTGAATTAGTCTTCAACTTCATAATCAAAATATCTAAATTGTGCTTAAAATTACAGTGATTTCCTAAAACACAGGCATGCTAAAATAGATGCTACATTTTAGGTTTTCTATTTTAAAAAACAGAGTTTTGTCTCTGACTTTTGCGTCATATCAGAGAAAGAGGAAAAAGATAAAAAACAAGATGTGTAAACCTGATAATTTTTTCCAAGTGAGTTGAGAAGCCAGTTTTCAACAATGTGCATTTTACGTGATGAAAACCATGTAATCCCATTTCTGCATTAAGCTTAATTTTAAAAAAAAAGTTCCGCATGAAAGTTTGTCAATAATACCTTTAAATGCATTTCTCTCGGTACATATTACTTGCATCTTTAACTGAAAAGTGCTGTTTTTTCATCTCCATCAGTGTATATATATATATATTTTAAAATGAAAAAAGAATACTATAAAATCAGCAGCAGTGAGATTCTGAATTCCCATCCACTGGGAGGTGCTGCCTAGCATAAGAGTCAACATCTAGTAACGTTCAGAAATTCTTCAAACTTCTCTTTCAGCTACCAAGCCCACCAGCTGCTTTCCTTCACTTGGGGCAACTGTGTTTTACCTTCTTCTTTGCATCAACAGAATAATTGGAGAATTAGTTGAGACAAACTCTCAGTAATATCTCTTAATCACTGCAGATGGAAGCTCCTGAGGGACCTTGGCTGATCACAAGAACACCAAACACTAAGCCAGATTCATCTTTTCTTAGAAAGGAAACCACAAGAAGATCCCAGAAGTATATAAACATCTCCAAAAGCAGCAGTGGCAAACCACATTCTTATTCCTGCTAAGAAAACAGCCCAGGTTAATTCAGCAAAAGGTTCCCTCCCTTCCTCCCTTTCTAGTCATGTTCGTTTTGTTTGTCACTTTTCATGACATCTAAATCCTTATCCGCTATTAGGAGATCATATGACCACTGCAAGAGTTGGCCCAAAGGCAAACAAAAGTATGAAAGTGATAAAGAGATATCCTGCATAAACAGCTAAGAGGCTTCTGCTTCCCTATGAAGTCATTTGTGCAAAATAAAAGCCATGCTTTCATGTAGTAGATTTACATAAATAGTAGTTTAAATAGTGGAATTATTCCTTCTGAAATTAACCAGGAATTAGGGGGATGAAGCAGCATTTCATAAAGTGGGAGGCACATCTGAGAAGAGAACTAAAGAGACTTATAACCTAAGCAGAAACTTAGCCTCCCTCTCTCATTGCTCCTACAAGCTGTTTTGCAAGTATTTTTTTTAAAAAAACATCCTTGCAAATCTTCCAGTGCTGCTCTTAATGCAAACAATCCTGGCCTGAATCAATCCAATGTTTCAGATTTATTATATTTCTGCCCACGACCAGCCTAGGATAATATTTAAAACTAGAAAATCATGAATCTTTCCAAACGTAATGTTACTGTATAATACAAACTATAAAAAGGTAATTACAAAATTAAATTTATAGCCTAGAACTAGAAAAATCCATTTTAAAAGAATTAAATCTGCAAAGTACAACCAAGTAACATGATTCATATTAAACCTACATATAGGAACGTATCAAAATTGATGCATAAGCTAATAGTTATAAACTATTACAAAATGAATAAAGTATCATTCAATATTATTCTACACTATTTATAAAAATAAAAAAATGTAAGTAGTAAAATATTCGTGCTAATAGGTTATAACACTGTTTAATACTGTTAACCAAAATGACTAGAAAACTAAAGATAAAAATACACTAATACAATTATGGAAGGATTTTATAGTCTCTATTAATAGTCAGTTCCCAGGAGATTTCACAAGCTGCTGCAGAAAGCATAACAATGCTGTATGTTAGAATTATAAGCACAAAAAAGGAAAAAGACATAAATTGATCATTATGAACAGCTTTATAAATACTGAGGAAATGAGAGATTGTCAAAGGTCTCTATCAATTGAGTGCTAAACGAAGGCCACATTCAATTGCTTCAGTGTGCTAAGATTCAAAGGGGCTGCTCTTAGAATTTAAAATCTCTCACAGTCTATGTCTCCAGGAAAACTGGTCCCAAATCACCCAGTAAGGATGAATTTGGATGCAGGTATTCCCAGTCCTACTCTAACATCCCAAGTATTATACCAGACTATCATATTAACATATTACTGGATAATCACTAATATAATAATACAAATCACTTAACAACGTATTATTCCAGAATCTAATTGATTATTCTTCAGTACAAAATCAGATTTAAAAAATCAAAGAGACTTTTTTTCCAATTTCCTGGGTCAATCAAAGTAGATTTGAGTAATTGCAGCACAAATAGACATTCCATTTCATCTCAACCCCCCCCCCCAATAAACCCTAAAAGAGCTGAAACGGGAGCCCAGGGTGAGAAATTTGATCTCTGCCCAAATGACAGAAGAGAAGGGTGAAGGTACAGAATAAAAGATGGGGAATGGCGGGAAAGACGCTCCATGACATGAACATTACTGAGCCTCCTAAAAACAAAATACAGGTAGTCTTCAACTTAAAACAGTTCATTTAGTGACTGTTCAAAGTTACAACAGAACTGACTCATGACTGTTTTTCACAGTTATGCTGTGTCACGTGATCCCCCTTTTGTGACCTTCTGATAAGCAAAGTCAATGAGGGAGGGGAAGTGCCAGATTCACTGAACAAACGGGTTATTAATTTATCAGCTGCAGTGATTCAGCTAACAACTGTGGCAAGAAAAGATATAAAAATGGGGCAAAACCCACTCAACCAATGTCCCACTTAACCACAGAAATTTTGAGTTCAATTTTGGTCACACGTTGAGGAACACCTGTGTGCGACGTATGAAGTTAGGTCTATGGAGCCCAATCACAGTTAAGACTCTTTTTACCCTTCTGACTCGAAAGCAAAACAGACCGACACGTACTTTTTCTTTTGATTTAATTAAGGCGGATAAATGCCTCAACACCAAAGGGCCATCTGCACTGTAAGCAAAGTTGACGTCATCTAAGGCGACCGCTCCTTCGGCTGGCCACTCCACCGGGGGGCGCCGGTTTGTGCGCCACGGGGCTTCCTGCTCTAGCTCTGTATATTCCATCACTCGCTCCACGGAGATCATCTGAAGAGAAGAGAGACACTGGTGAATTCCTGGGCATTTGCTGAGTTTACAGTAATCATTTGAGGATTAATTTTCAGGTTTTAAGTAGAATCAGATTCAAGGCTTGCCGCATTTCTTCCTGTCTGACTAGATATGCTTGTAAGAAAAAGAGGTGGGGCATAAATCAAGTAAATACATGGGGGAAATATTTTGAAGCCATTTTGCTTTTGTATATCAGAAACAAACTTACAGCACATCTTGGTGCTCATCTTCATCACTCACATTCCACAGCGGTGCTCTACTCTGTCAAATATCTTACTGAAGTCCAAGTAAACTATATCCACAGGGTTTCCCTTGTCCATAATGTAATAATTAAATATTAATTTTATTTTTAAAAGTTCCCTTTTTACAACCTTGTACTCCCCATTCAGGGTAGAGTTGGAGCAAATGGATAGGAAGGGTCTTCACCACTAGGCCACCATGCCACTCATATTAATTACATAATAATATATAATACCATATATATATTATGCAATATTGTATAATAAAATTAAAATTGAATATATAAATGATAACATTAAATATATAACGCTAATTTAATATATATTGTGATATGACACTAATTGAATATATGCACACGGCCATCTCTTTCCCCTCCTTACGTGTTTATCCCACCCTGCTGGGCTCACATTACACTCTGTAGGAAAGACCAGAGTGACTAGCAGAAGAGGTGGCCATCTTGTTTTCCCTTATGGAAAGTTCTTTCACGAGTCTCAACTGATCTTTTTTGCCAGGAATGAAGCAAATATACCTGTTCCGGGATAATGCTGTAAGATTTAATCTCAGTCGATCACTGGGACTGACCCAAACTGGATCTTGACTTTTTTTGGCATTTACCTCCCCACGACACAAAAGAATGGAGGGAAAGTCAGGTGTATAATTAGAGCAAGGGAACCAACAGGGCAAAATGTCTTTGGGCTTCCGATGCAACAGAGTTTTTACACACTGCTTATTACCAGATTTTCAACTTCCGCACTTTGCCGAACTCCCCACTGGAACATCCCTGTCAGAGTGATCGCGTAGGACAGAGCAAGGCCCACCTTCCCAGCATCCAACGCTACGAGACAAGGAGGGAGGCGAGCGTAAAGGTTTTCGAATGATAATTTCCTCCTAGTTTAATCATCTATCTTATGAAAATTGAAAATATAAAACTTAGATCAAATTACACAAACAAAATAGATATGCATACGAATTGTGCAAAGGAAACATGTTCTCCGGGGAAAAAATATATTCTTAAATAAGGGATTGTGACAAAGAGGAATCTATCATACTGTATATAGAAAATAGAGAACATTAAGAGGAATTATAAGTATATTCATTTGTAGTAGCACAAAATTAACAGAAATTTAACTTATTGATTTATTAAAATTTTACATTGCCTGACTTCCAACAACTGGGTGGTTAACCAATAAAAACAAAGAAGAAAAATGGCAGAAGATGGCACAAATCAAACAACAATTGAAACAAACCACATCACCCAGAAATTATCTGCAGGAAGTACTGTCTCGCTACCAGTAACTGGCTTGTGAAAAGGACAAAATTTATTCACTTGTCGATAGCATAACTAGAAAAATATGAGAAGGCAAGTCAAAGTAGACAATAGTCTATAGTGTTTTCTAGCAAGTAAACTCACTCTGCGCAAGTAGCAAAGAGCCAAAGGCCATCACGATAACAAGGATGGCACAGAGGGCATCCAAGCGGACAGCAAACCAGCGAGACGTGGTCAGGAAGAGGAACCAGGCTTCTGGAAGCAAGAAGGGAGGGAGAGGGGAGGGAGATGGCTGAGAGGCAGCAGACATAACACATCAGCAGGGCATAAACAACCAGGTTAGGAAAATTCAGTCTTGAATTTGAAACTGATTTTGGAGATTTAGGAAGGAGATTTAGGTTTTTTTCCAGAGGCAGACCCATTTTACTTCTGAAGACATAGAGCAATTCAGGCAATCCTCAACTTATGAACACAACTGGGGACCAGAATTTATGTTGCTAATCAAGGCAGTTGTAAAGTGAATTGCGCTCAACTTTATGACCTCTTTTGCCATAGTTGTTATGCAAATCACTCCAGTCATTAAGCAAACCAGGCATTCCCCATTGACTTTGCCTGTTAAAAGTCAACTGGGAAAGTCATCAATGGTGATCACCTAATCCCGGGATACTGCAACTGTCACAAATATACGCTGGTATGCCAAAGGCTCAGGTTTTGACTGTTTGACACGAGGATGCTACAATAGCTGTAAGTAAAAGGACTGGTCGTAAGCCACTTTTTCCAGTGGCATTGTAACTCTGGACAGTCATGGCTGTACATCAGTCATTGCCTGCAAATCTCCATGAAAACGGCCCAGAAGCTCAACTGTCTTATAAAGTTGGCAGCTAGGAAAGGTAGGCCCAGTCAGAGTTAAGCCAGCGCATTCAGTCCTCCTCTTCCACTTCGGATTGACTGTGTCAGTCTTGATCTTAATTGACCACTGGCTGAATAGATACGTCTATCTAAGGAGGGTTCTGTCACCTTCAGACCAGGTTCTCAAGGGGTGAATTGCCTGGAAGGGCCAGGCCAAGGGCCACAACACCAGGCTCCTCCAAACACCTGTCAGACTTTAAGTCAAGAGCATCGGGGCTCGCATTCGAACAACTGAAGAGACCCTCCCACAACCACCAGCCAGCCAACCAACAACAGTCCTGCGCTTAGTCAGAAAGGGTAACCACCACCCCATTTGAGGGATAGACGCACTCTGATCTAAAGCTGTAGTAGGAAGTCTCAAACTTTGTTTACATTTCTTCTCCTTCCTCTCTACACACCTGTTCCCATCACTGATGCTCAGGCCATTTTGGTGCTACCTTTTTTAAAAATACAGTACAGCACAATTTTTTTAGGGCATATATCTATATTTCAACATACAAGGGAACTTTCCCCAACAAACATAAAACTCTATTATTTTGGAGACAACTTAAATCGTGTTCTATATTGATCAGCACACAAATCGTTGGTTAATAAAATATGTTTGTACACTGGGTCTGTCTGCATGTAAGACCCGCAAGGGAAGGTTCCTGACCCTGGAAAGTCCCTGTTACACCTACCTTTTTCAAGAAGATTTTCACAAGTAGACAATACATTTTCAAATGTATTTGAGGAAATTCATCCTGGTTTAATTTACTATAATCTGACAAAACAAACAAACAAACCTCCAACTAACCAACGCTAGGTTTTATGTTCTTTTTTGGCTATTTGAAACAGGGAGGATTTTTGAGAAGACATTCAACAAACACTTCAGATGAAATAATGCTTCATTCTCCTGCCTCATTCTCTTTCTCAAATAGTGAATACAGTAACAGAATAACAGAGTTGGAAGGGACCTTGTAGGTCATCTAGTCCAAAGGTCTCCAACTTTGGTTCCTCTAAGGCTTGTGGACTTCAACTTCCAGAATTCCTCAGTCAGCTATGTTGAGGAATTCTGGGAGTTGAAGTCCACAAACCTTAAAGGGACCAAGGTTGGAGACCTCTGATCTAGTCCAATCCCTGCTCAAGCAGGAGACCCTATATCATTTTTCACAAGTGGCTGTCTAGTCTTTTTTTAAAAGCCTCCAGTGATGAAGCCCTCACAACTTCCAAAGGCAAAAGCTGTTCCACTGCTTGACTGTTCTCACTGTCAGGAAATTTCTCCTTAGTTCTTGGTTGCTTCTCTCCTTGATGCGTTTCCATCCATCGCTTTTTGTCCTGCCTTCAGGTGCTTTGGAGAATAAGTTGACCCCCTTCTCTTTGTAGTAGCCCCTCAAATATTGGAAGACTGCTATTCTGTGTGTGGGGTGCCACACACACCCGGTTCCTCTCTTCAGTAAACAGCACTACTTCATCCACTGTAGTTGAAATGCTATACTGCAGGAAGAATTTTCCTTCCTGGTTCTGCTGAACTGAAAATTAATTACCTTGATCTTTTTACAAACCTGTGTGAAGGTCTTGATGTGCATCAAATAATTCTTGGAATCTCTGCTCGGCTTGAAAAGCACGAATAGTCAAAAGTCCTTGAAGAGATGACGACAAATGAGAAAAAACAGGGCTTCGAGCTGCAATGTAAAGATTAAAAGCGGTCAGATTTCAAGAGAACTTTTATTATGCTGATCTTTAATACTACTTAGAGATATTAACTGAACAAATGTGTAATATTTATTACTGATATTACAAAAAACAGCAAGTTTCTCAAAGATTACCTTAATGTTTATTTTAAAATGATTGTAAAATTATTGCCACTCGGAATCACTTGAACTGCGAGATGAATGGCAAATAAATTTGATAAACAAACAAAAAACAAGCAAATAATGCAGAAGTTGCAGGAAGTGATACTCCACCAATGTACATATAGTCATGATTAGGATATCTCTCTCCTGAATTGTTAGGTCGTTTGATCGCCAGTATCAGAATTCAATCAGTCTGTGTGACTGAAAATGTGTTTCATTGACATCTTTCAGGGAGGAGCACAAAGGAGAAGTTGGAATAAACTGGAATATAATGTTGCTCACACCTAGTTCAGCAACAGAGGGTCTGGCTCACAGGCTGAGCAAGGAAATATCCTGAGACAGGCAGATAGAAATGCTAACTAGCAATGGAAAGGCAGGCTTGAGGGAGGGTGGGATGGATAATGGAGAGGAAGTGTAGTCTTTATGCTACCATTATTTCAGAGAATGGAAGTCATTTAGCAATCTATATTATACAGTCATTAAGTAGATTGCAACTTCCTAGCTTGTCCTCTGCTTCTGTTGCAACTCTCTCCATGTACGAGGGCAATTCGGGGGGAAAAACCTCCATTTGGTTATCCATGACAGACACTCACAGATACAGAATTTTTCTTATAAACATTGGAAAACTACAACATGACATGATTTTTCGACATCATCGCCATTCCAATTGAGGCCCTTGTCATAACGTCTTACAAGGTTTGAAATCCCTCCTGCAAAGAAATCTCCCTCCTGGGAAGGAAGCCACCCTATAACAACATCGTGAAGCACATGATCATCGCCGAAGTGGTGCGACAAAAGCGTCTGGGCATGCTGACTTCTGGTGTGGTGTTGGTTCATGACAATGCTCGTCCGCACACCACTAGATGCACCCAAGAACATCTGATGCAGTTCCAACTTTGGGATGTTTTTGATCATTACCCCTCCCCCCCAAGCCCAGATCTGGCACTGATTGACCCTCGCCTCTTCCGGCTTCCTTCCCAGGAGGGAGATTTCTTTGAAGACAGAAGGAATTTCAAACCTTGTAAGGCGGGATGACAGGGGCCTCAGTTTGAATGGCGATGATGTCAAAAAGTCATGTCATGTTGTAGTTTTCTAAGGTGTGTAATAAAAGTTCCATATCTGCGAGGGTCTGTCATTGGCCACCAAATGGAGGTTTTTTCCGAATTGCCCTCGTATAATATACAGTAGTTAAGTAGGTTGCAACTTCTTAGCTTGTCCCTTGCTTCTGTTGCGACTCCAAGTTTTCAGATATTTTCATTCTTAAGAAAAAGGGATGTATCAATTATAATCCATTGCCAAATTGTTGAAATCAAGAAAAGAAAGCAGGACAAGTTTTTTAAAAAAATTCAGAGGCAACTTTTGAGGCCCAAGAGTCCTGTTTCTCTTTTTCTGCCCAGCCTCTGGTCACAGGCACCACCCACCTCTTTGGGGGGGGGGGGGTTAAAATAAAACTGGTGTATTTGGTGCTTTGGGGGCTGAAAGTGCTTCCTTCACCTTCCTAATGTCAAACACAGCCAAGCACATGGCTCTCTCTCTCTCCCCCTCCCTCCCTCCCTCCCTCTGTGTGTGTGTGTGTTCAGTCAGTGAGAGAAGAAGGGTGCATATTGTATCTATT
>JANHFO010003087.1:81955-97051 GCA_032468095.1 Pareas carinatus | reverse complement strand
TAAATAAATAAATAAATAAAGCAACCACGACAGGACAAATAGCCGAAATGATTTCAAGGTCTCTAGAGCCTTAACCTTCCCTAAGACTAACACTCCTGACAGTAAGCTACTTTTAACCTGTTACGAAAGAACAAATTGAGAACAGTAGTTGCCACCAACATGATAGGCATTTCTAAGGGTGCAACGGATAGGAAATTCTTTTCATTGGCTTTCAGTTTGCAGCTGAGGTAGAACAAGAAATATATGTAATATCTGTCATGGCTCTATAATGGAAGGTTCAGATGTTTTCTGGTATCACAAATGCTGACTTTCTAATAAAAATGAATCATTCTTCAATGTATCCTTTATAGATTGGAAGGTAGCCTGGGTGATATTTTCAAGCAGATCTGTTAGAAATGCCAGTAAACAATATGAATAGGTAGAATCAGATTGTCTACATCGATTAAATTGACACTGGCTTATATTTTTAATCTATCAAATGCATCATGCAGAGACACCAAAGGTCTGATAAACTCAAATTCATTTGAGTCTGAATAGTAGTATCTACTAAAAGATTCCTGAAGAGTCTGTTATGTCAGAAAAAAGTAAGTGGGATGGAAATAGAACATTAAATAATTGGTCCATTACACCAGCACAAATTATTAATCCCTTTTTATTCAGATTTTTTTAAAAAAATCAATTACAAATATTCTGTACTGATCTTTGTGCACAGTAACAAACCCTTTCCTCAAAATGAAACAATTCTATATAATTTAATTTCATCCATAAATAACTGTTAGTTAATGAAAGTTGCATGGTTCTTAGAAAGCTTTACTCTAGAGTATTCACTTAGGTCTGGATGCAGTCATCTTATATTCTACCTCTCCTGGAACACTAAGAATTATCAAAAAGGCCTAACTAATTATCACTACAGTATAGGCTAGAAATGGGCTACTATTGGCAGTATTTATCCATTTGCATGAACCCTACTGTAACATCTGGGAAGACAGATTTCAAGCACAATTCTTAAGGTTTCATTTAGAAGAATAGATACTGGAGATGTAAAGCAAACAGTCCTGAGTCAAAAATACATCCCATACATATACTAAGTTCTCTTGCTGGATCTGTAAAGTTATCTAGTCCTTCAGATATATTCTGACTGCCTCATGAATATGACAGATTTGTCAGATTGTTAGAAAAATGATTTGTCTATATTAACTTTTGTTGAGTCATGCCATCCTTATATCCATCAGAAGGACAGTGCAATTCGTGGATACACTTTTTTAACACAAGGCCATTTATCATTTATCCCCAAAGGGGGAAAATGTTTGGAACAGATATATTATTATTGGTTTAAACAATGAAACAAAACACTATTGTCTTTTGTTACTTGTAATGACAATGCAGAACAAACTATACATTGTCAAGAGACACTGATCCACCTGCAAAGACTTACTGCTGAGAACGGGATGTGTAAAGGGCACATCAGCAACTTAGCCTTGCTGTTCAAGTAAAACTCCTAAAATCTTACCTATGCTCTTGATTATTTAAAAAAAACCACCATACTATTTATCCCAGCAACTTATAAAAGTATTTCTAAATCCCTGAAGAAAAGACTCAACACACTTGTTTTGTTGGTCATTCTGTGTCACTATAAGACTATAAGCCTTGAAGGTCTCTGAGGCTACCCCACTCTGTTCTGTACAACAATACATACAGCGAAGACCATCAGTTATAGACCACACTGAACAGTTACATTTAGGGAAACCTACCTCAACAATGAGAAGAATAAAAAAAACCTCTTGAAAACTCATGATTACGCTTCACAACCAACAGTCTTGAGGAATCTGAACTAATTGGGGCAAAAGGACAATTGCACAAAAAAACTGCTTCCCAAGATTATCCCCATATATATTGTGATAAGTTTTAAAAATTAGCATAACTAAATCAATACCAGCTCATTTACATACAATAATGTAAAATACAATTAGTCCATCTGCAATGTCTGCTGTGCAATATTTCCTGTTTTGATGCATTTTGAAGATCAATTTGAGAAAAGGCATTATTTATTATTATCCAAGTCCTACATCCAGGGACATCATAACCACAAATCCTAAGATGGTTGTCCAGGAAGCCAGCTTCCCATTGCCACTAAAAAGAAAAAGAAAAAGAAAAGAAAAGACAGTAATGTTTTTTGTTTGCTTGAAATGACATTTTTAGAATTTATAGGACTTTTAAAAAAATCTCCCTCTTGAAACTGAAAGATTTCCAAAAGCGCTCAACTTACTTCTAAAAGTTTCTCTACCTTTCCTTCCATGTAAGCACTTTGTATTGCAAGGAGTAAATTGATTCTTAAATATTTAGCTCTCAAAGTTTTCAGGACACCTGTGTGTTTCATACATTTCACCACAGTATATCTACCAGATAGCCTTACGTTAATTTTGGGGCTTGGCTGGAATAACATATTACTATTTCCTGCTTGAATTCTTCATTCAATCTTGATGCAAGCACACACACATTTTCCTTGCTCTCAAGAAGTGATTCTGGAATATATAATATTTGTGAAATATTGGAGTACTGATACTATAATACTCAAGAATCAATTTGTATTGCTATTAAGCCATTCTACCAGAAAAGATAGAAAACGTAACATGCACGTTGCTACCTGTGAAACGACTAGGTTCACAATTATCTGTGAAATTAAACTATTGAGGTTCTACACTTGTACAATCTACTGTTGATATACTCCAAAAACCTTGATTTTCTAGCAGAAGCTTTACCCGACATGTAGCACTCATGTTTAAACCATCAGTTCAAAAAACTATCAGACACTCAGACCTCAATGAGGAGGTTAGGTGGATTCTTTAAAGTCAAGATGACTACTTAGAGAGCTGCAGTTATACATAAGCAAGCACTTTTCTTTATTGGGTAAGATCAAGCAAGAATTAAAGACAGAACAGTCCTTCCAAATATGGAAGGATCCTACATTGTCGGAGAAATGTGGAAGGTTGAAGCACTGACGTTAGATACAGGTTGTTCTTTGACAACTGGGAATGAGACTGCTCCTGTGAGTGGTCTGTACTCAGTGAGAAAGCTTAGACAAATTATAAGAAAGCATTTGGCCCATTTGTGACTCAACTGGTCACAAAGGCTCTGATTGTTTCCCTTAACCACTCAGGAAACGAACAATTGTGTATCCTTCCAAAATAAAGTAGTATACTGAAGATAGAATGTAATTTCTGATTTTTTTTAGTTGGTTCAGTCAAGTGTTGATGAAGTTGATCCTCAAACTAAGGAAAGTTGTGATTTTTAAGTTAATTGCTGCATCTAGCTGCTTCAATAATGTATTCTGGATATGAGTGTAGAAGGTCAACAAAGCAGGGTCAACAAAGAAGTAATAAACTAAGTATATTATTATTAGATTATTACTAATTACTATTTGGTAGTACTGTCACAAATTATTGAGTAATTATTACTAAGTAGATTATTATTAATTGCTAATTAGTAGTAGTACCAATTATTACTAGTTATTAAGTAGCTTATAATTACTGATTATTACTAATTACTAATGATTCCTTAATAATCTAAGATTTTTTTTTTCATCCAATTGAATTGCATTGGACCTCAAGGATTTTGAAGTTAAAGTTGGTCGGATGCAAATAAACCAGGTGCTCACCTGATCTGTGCTTCTGGGACAATGTCATCCATCACCACATACACCATTGCTCCAGCAGCAAAAGCCAAAGCATATGGGAGGAGGGGCTCTGCTAGCACCATGGCAAAAGCACCAAAGAGGCCAGCTAGGGGCTCCACCATACCACTTAACTGCCCATACCTGTAAAAACAAACAGAGCAAAATGTCACTCAAGAGACAGAGAATCACTTTCCTTCTTCAGAGTCAATATAAGATCAGCTCTTCCCTTTCTCTCTGCCAAGTTCTTCTCTGGGATCAGGAATGTTTATTAGCCTTCAAAAAACAAATGAAAGCTTCTCCAAGTGATTCTTGAACAAACACGGAGGAGATCATTTCTCCTTTAGACTGAGAGGTGATCAAAAGCTATGGGGGAAAGATGAGAACACCAGGCAGACCCTTCCCCCCCTCTCTCCCTCCCTTTCTCCCTGTATAATATTCCTTATTTACTTAGTCCCCTATATTTCTTTATGAAACTTTCAGGTTAAAGACTCCATGTCACTTAGGAGATCTGAAAATCCCAGTGAGGAGAACCCTCACCTTCTCTGCATATTCTTATGCAAATGGCCTAATACAACTAGAGGGCAATAAATTGGTAGTATTGAGCCCTTTCATTTCACCAGAAGGTTTCTGACGAGTATAGCATGCAGGTACATATGTTAGCAGGTTTATGGGAGAGCAACTTGAGGGCTTTGGAGGATGTCTGCTTGTTGCAGTTATTACAATTCAAGTTTATTTATGAATAAAAAGAAATCAATTTCAAATGCAATGCTGTTAGATAAAACTGGGAGAGGGGCAAAATTACTAAATTAATACGATGACAGACCAACCAGGGAGTCATAAAGCAGCATTACAGGATGTGTATAAAATGTACGGAGGCATCAAAGGGTTTTGAAGGAAGCCCCTCACATGAGCCGTTGGATGTAGATTCATCAGAGACATATCGAAGAATTAGAATTTGGGAATTAAGATCAGTGTTGAAAACAGAATAATTTTTGAATATTTTGAACTAGAACACCCACCGTTCATTGGTACTGACTGTGTTGATTGGTGCAAATAGATGAAATCCAAAGCATTTGGAGGGTGCCCAACTCTCTAACTTTATCACAAATATTTCCTGAGTTAATCAGGTTTGGATCAGTTGACAGTAAAAATAAAGCTCCCAACTGATGGCATATCTAAAGAAAACTTTCTCATATTGCTCATGTTCTTATCCATGAAGACATGATAAAACATGCCTTCATTCTACAAGACAATAAGAAATGTCCTAATAAGCAAAGCAGAGCATCTTCAGCAGATGCCTCTGTTAAAAAAAAAGAGGCAGAGAATTCCAGTGGGACCCAGCACTCTATTTCATTTGTGGGTAGCAATTGCTATGAAAAAAAATAGGCAAATTCTCTCTCATTTGTACTGTTTACCCAGTTCAGGCAATGGAGAGATGAACTAGAAAAAATATTCTTTTTGTGTGGAACATCATAGAAAAAAGGAGATTGTACTGCAATTGGGTTTTTTTGAAGTTCAGATCACCACCTGCAGCTGTCCTTCATCCTTCATTTTGGTAAAAAGGCTAGGATCAGTGCTCTCAATGAAATCATAAAATATTTGGTAGGACCTCTTCTCAAAGAGGTTCTTCAGAACCACTTCACTATCTTGCTGAATAAAAAGTTTGAGAATTATCTAAAGAAATAGCAGCGTTTTCTTTGCATTAGAACGATAGCATGACTCAAAGCCATTTTTAGGCATTTTATTTTAGTTGTAATATTAACAGCAAATAAAACACAAAAAAACATCTAAGTAACTATTTGACTTGCTTACCAAAATGCTCTCCATGTTGAAAATCCAGCCCCATGCAAGGGAAGGCTGACGGCCAGCCCTTCTGGAAAATTCTGAATGCCAATCCCAATGGCTAAATTCCTATACGAATAAAATGAAACAGATTGATATAATACTGATGTTTGTGAAAGGATGGGGAAAGGTTACTAGGATTGTCCTCTACTGGAAAAGAAATCCTTATGATTGAACACATCTCTTTAATGTCAATGTTTTTAGCCCTTGAGGCCTAATGTAATAACTAATGCTTGGCACCCAGCTCACGATTTTCAACTTCAAAGTGTTCCTCAACTTAACAATGCCTCTGGGAGGCAAAGAGACATAGAAGTGGGTGGAGAGAAAACTTGTCAAAAAGAAGTAAGCTTAAAATAGCTAACTCCACTGAATTCCAAAGAACAGAAGCACGCACCAAAGACACCCCCACAACAAAAGGGAAAAAATGGCAGTGGTGTATTGTAAAGTGGTAAGAAAGGTGCTAAAGCTAATGTTGCCTAATGTACACTGCATATTTTTTCCCACAGGGTAAAAGATATCAAGATATTGAAGCTTAAACTAACCTTGCTCTCTTCTCCAAAAGTATATTTAACATTAAGTCATAAATATAGAGAACAACATGTTCCATTCTGGAGACTTCAAGAGATTCCTCACAAGACTCAATCAGAGGTGAAGAATCAAAAAATTATGCAGAATAGGCTTGAATAAAATAGTAGGAATCTGGAGCTCCTTACATTCTTAAAAAGTATATCTCACTCATGAGTGTCCACATATGAATTATAAACTCTTTCCAAACACCACCAAAGAACAGAAGAATTTTCTGGGATCAAGCAAGCCACATCAATCATTCCCAAAGCTACAACAGTTCCAGATATCAAATGTCTGCCTCTCTTGAGATAGCTCAGCTCTACTTTAGCTGCATCAGTCTTCTTTCTTCCAAGGAGATACAGTAGATACAGCTGAGATAGTCTGATTGACTACTTGTGATCACAAAGAGGAGGGACTTTGAAAGGGGGGGAAGGTCAAGGCCTTGTAGCTAGATTAAGACTGAAGGTTTTCCATCCCTGCCCTAAAATACAGCTTTACATATCAATTTAAAAAGAAAATAAAGTAAAAGCTATTTTGACCACAACTGCTCCTTCCACATGTCTTTCTGTATGCAAACTTCTGTAATATGCTTTTTAGTATACATTTTGTCCAGATAACTGCTGGTTTGTGAGGTTTTTTTTTTTTAAGACAGAATTGAGTGGAATGTATGAACTGTCAATCTGCACTTTCTAAAATCTGATGACTGACATTCTAGGCTGAACATCCCTTTTTTCATTCAATACAGATTTGTATTTTTGGACTGCAGGAACGGGTGCATAACTTTCAACATTGTAACAGAGTATCTGTATACTTAAAAGTCGGAGGTAACATAGGTAGTGGTACCAATAGTAATAGTGGTAGTAGTACCAAGTGGTACTACTTAACAGAAAAAAATGTATGATATCTGAAAACAGAATGTCATATGCTTTTCTCAGAGGGAAATAAATAAAGAAATAAACCATCTACTTACTTTATACCTTATATCTTCTAATTTGGTTGTTGAATATACAGGCTTAAAATAAGGGCAAATGTATTGCCTGAGTTTGAAATCTTCTAACATATAAACAAATCTAATGAATACAATACACAATAAGCTTCTTAAAGCTGTTAATGCACTGTTAAACACCGAGTAACTAATCACAACTGATAATAATTTTTAAAAAGACAGCTGACCAATGTTAACACTGTAAGCATCTAACAGTTCATCTATTCAGTGCTTAACTGCTGATGGGTAGAAACATAATTTTTCTAGGAATGTCAAACCGCCAAGATTTAATTGTCCTTGAAATAGACATGCAGCTTTAAATTTGAGCAAGTTTCATCTGCAGAGGTAAGAAGAGAGCAATGTGGTTATGTAGACACAATATTGAATTTTAATGTGAGAAATCTAGATTGTAATCTTTTCCCAACCACAAAGCTCACTGGGTGGGCTTGGGCAAGTCACAATCTCTGCAGAATCTATGTTACTGGCATACTGAAAGGATAAATGAACAAAGAATTGCAAAGTGCTTTATGCACATAAAATGTACCTGCCCTTTCCTTTCCATCACCAGTAGTCTTTTGTACCCTTTTCACTGCTTCTATTCTTCAGTGGAACTCAATTTTGGCAGCCACGTTTCCATTACAAGATATTGCTTGTGTCCAAACATGTTGTGTTCAAGAAAAATGGAAGCCAAGAATGGGCTACCAATAATTGCTAGGAGTAGTAGATGAACAGATGGTTCATTAAGTAGGGAGAACAAAAGAGGGAAAGTAAGAATAGATTTCTCAGCCATATTTGGACAAATATTAATATGCAATCTGTAGACAAGCATTTTCTTATAACACAACAGTGCTGCGATGTAATATTATCATGCTGTTTGTGATTTAACTGTAATTACATTCCCACACCCCTCACAATCAATCCATCAATTTTTATCACATTTTTTTTTTGCCTCAAACTGTAACAAGATATATTTTAAAAACCAGCTGCTGGAAAGAAAATGATTGTACTTGGAATAATGTTACTTCCCTATAGGTACTTTCCAAGAAAGAGTCAGGGGAATTAAAAGTAACTAAATTCTAAAAGGTTACAGACAAAATGTTGAGTGAATCAGCCCGATTGTTCTCATAGAACAGAAGAGTGTATTAATAAGAAGTGAGCTTTACCGGCAAATGTTTGAGTTTCACTCCATTTCGGCATTGGTGGTACAGGAGAAAAAGAGTGCCTGTTACATTACGTGCTTGGCATGGATGCCGCTGAATGAATGCTTATGAAACTGAGGCCTCTTTGCCCTATGGTAGATTGCCTGCCTGCAAAATTTTCCTAAATTGGAATTCTGAAGGAAACTTAAGCTTCTCTTCTTGAGTTTCCCTGTTTGATGATGGAATTTGCTGCTCTCAAGCATGAAGGATTAACAACGCCAGAGGGCAGGCTCAGGATGAGAGTGGTGCAAACCTTTCTGTTCTCTCCAAGGCCCTACCTACAAGGCTCAGTCATGCCCTATAGTAACCCCTCTTATGCCACACACACTTACAGTGTCATTCCAGTCCAAGTAACCTAAGCCAAGCAACTCCACCATTCCAAACCCAATCAGGTTACACCTACGCTACCGTTGAAAGGTTGGCACAGTTACCCTTCCGAGAGGTATCTTCTGTGCAGCATACATGCACAACTTCTGCCTGTAATAGGCTTGCCCCAGTCTCCTGACGGGATGGCCAGTTCTGTACAGTATGTATATTATTTGGGATATGGCAAATTTATTCTTGAATTAAAGGGGCGGGCCAGTAAGACTCTTCAACCTCACTTAGCAGCATCTACACAGCACAGAAGGGGAAACGTTAGCAGCTTTTACTGAGCTTGTAGGTGCAGGCAGCCATGTTGTATAAAGGACCTGCTTTTTCCTGTTTTGGGGGAGAATTGCGAATGGGAAAACTGACGAACGCTTGAGCTCTGGGAGACTCTCTGACACGTAAATGGAGCTCGGCCGTGGACAAAAAGATGGTGCCTTGTATTGGTGACTGAAAAGAAATGCCACCTGTATTTGATGTATAGAGTACAGAATAGATCTATTTATATATCTTTGGGGTTATGCAAATCATCACTATGGGAGCCTCCAGCAAGCACCAGGGGCAATTATCTCCCTCTAGGCTGGCTTCAGAGATCTACCCTGAGGGAGATTTCTGCCCTGAAATAAGGAGTTGAGAAACAGCAGGGCTTCCTTCTATGCCTTCTGTTTTCTCCCTTATGGAGAGCCTCCCATCTCTTCACAAAGAGGGGCTTCATTCTTCAGACAGAGACAATTCAACAGCTGCAAGAGAGATCCTTTCTGACAGAGATCCTTTCTTGATCTCTCCTAGCAAAATAAGACTCGGGATGGAAGGAGGGAAAGAAAATCACACTCTCTTGCTTAACTTTTTAACAGCTGATAGAAAGGACAAACTGATGAGAATCAAGAGAAGAAGGGAGAGGACGAGAAATCATCCTTTCCAAGAAAACAGGGGAGTCGCTGTCTCCAGGCTCCCCACCTCCCTTGCCTCTGCTTAGTACAAAACAGCGATTACTAGCTCTAACCACAACAAACTAAGGAGTGGGAGAGAGAAATGTGAATGGAAGAGGCTGTGCTAAAACAAACCACAGACCGTCACTTTCCCCTACCCAAAGGCGAAGACTGTCTCGACCTTGCTCAAGTTCTTGCCTTCAAAGAACAGAAAGAGCAATTAGGGGAATCTTTGTTTTGATTTGTTCTCTAGAGAAAGGATGGGTTAGTCAGGTGATGATGACCGAATGGGAAAAGAAAAGGAATTAGGGAAAAGCTGAGCTAATTAAATGCATTAAAGCATCTTGATGAAACAAGGAATCAAACAATGCCTATCCTTCTTGAATGGAAAATAAATTTGTGCAGGGCGATGCTTCTTTTCTTGACTTTGGGGGAGTGTCTGATAACGCAAACAATGGCATATTCAAAAAGGAACTGCCTTCGGAATTTACAAACACTTTTTACGCAATTGCCAACAATTTAAAGTCCCACTTATTGCCAGTATTCTGGACATTTTGAAAGAATTTCTCTGTGGTCCAAAACACCATCAGGCTCTATGTCTCTTTTCCATGCCAGCTAACCACACCCACATTATGAAAACTACCAACAAGCCAAATCTGTTGTTGAAACAGAATATATTTAATTGACAAAAGAATAAAGAGACAGATGCTGAAGCTAGGTGGAGGGCACCTTTCTTAAACTCAACAGCATAAGATTAAAAAGAACTGACGAAAATACAAAGATGAGCATGGGAGCTGTCTTAGCTTGGGAGTAGCAAAAGCAGATCTCTTGTCTCTCTCCTCTACCTAGTGATTCAGGACCCAGGTAGGGTCTTTCCTCTGACAGGGGATCTGAGGAAGGTAAGGCACTCCTTGCCAAAGACGAACAAGGCTATAAAGCAGCTTCAATGATCTCCTTGCAAATATTATTTCCTCGTGGCTACTCGGATCACAACATGAGCTAAGATCCTCAGCCTTGGACTTTGAAATGTCTCCAAGGAAATCATAATTGGAACAAAGTTCTTAGGAATGAAGAGCATTAGAGAGTTCATCCTTTTGGAGGTCATTTTTTTTAAGAACCCAAGAAAGAGGGTTATAGCAAATGTAGACAGTGCCACAACTCATTCTTTAGATCTTCTAGTAATATAGCCTCATCTTTTCCATGAAGCTCCTTAGTACTTGACTCTCTGGATAGGAGCATCCAGGGGAGGTGGAATCTAAAAGAGTCAAGATGGGGGCCATTACATTAAATAAAGGAGGAGCCGTTGAATTGCTAGAAACTGCTATTCTTTTGACTGCTTCTCCTACCCCCCTACCCCCCTTCCCCATGCATACAGTTAAGAGTTCCTTCTGGGGGCAACAATCTCTATCACTGTAACTCTAGTCGTTTTTTGAACTTAAAGAGGGTGGAACAAAAGCTATTTACTAATTTGGAAGATATGTTTGCGGAATTAGTATTCATGCATTTTTAAACCACACTGAAAAGTGCAAAGATAAGTTTCCTTAGAACAGTGATGGCTAACCTTTTAGACACCAAGTGTCCGAATGAGTCACGGCTAATGAGTTGCGGCTCATGATGTCATCATCTGGCACCGCTACTCTCTTTCTGAGCATGCGCATGGCCCAGTGTCATCATCACCTGGAACCGCTACTCCTTTCTGAGCATGCTCAGCTCTGGCTTGATGCCAGGGCAACTTGGCTCACGTGCCAGCAGAGACAGCTCTGTGTTCCCAATGCGCCACATGTGCCATGGGTTTTCCATCACTGCCTTAGAGGAGGGGTGACTGGAAAATGAAATTTTGGTTTCCTTACTGTTTTAATAGTAGGAAAAAATCTTACTGTAAACAGTCTCTTAACTCTTAAAAAGGCCACAGTCAAAGGGATCCAAAATTACTTTGATTTTATAGGCTTGTTCTCTGATGGACAGGATGTCTTATTTATTTAAATACTTTGAACCTGTCCTGTATTCCAAATTTCAGATTGAGAGTACTATTAAACAAAAAAACCCAACTACTACATGTTTTTAAAAGGCTAAGATAATGGGAAAAAACACTACCTTGTGCTTATCCAGATTTAGTAAAATTTAGCAAAAATTACTAGGAATTAATCTGGACATGAGTTTTATATTATTGCCAATTGCTTGGCTTTCTATAACTGGGATTCTAATGCTAAGAAGGTGCTTCCTTGGTCCTTTGTAAAATATGCAACTTCCAATGACGGGAGAGAGAAAAGGATTCTGTTTTCAGTTATGTACAGAAACACGTTATCCTTGGGAAAGTATCTCTTCTGATGGTATATTTAATACCGTGAGGAAGGCTCCTCTCTAAAATGCCTGAACAAGAACGTTTTTGTGATCGGTACTATGTAAGTATCAAGTGTTCATTTTATGATTGCTTCTTAACTCTGCACAAGGGAAGATCACAACTCCACCAAAGTTTTACGGAAAACAAAAGGTGCATTATGAAGAACTGGGAGGAAACTCTTTGAAGGCTCCCTCACATGGCAGAGGAAGGAAATGGCCATTATAAAGAAATCCACCAGCACCACCACCTCACACACACTTCGCACTTAACAAAAGCTTAGTGTCATAGTATAAGCAGCATTCCAATAAACTAAAGAGCAGCAGAATTGAATAAAATTGGACTAAGTGATGTTCACAATTCTAGGACAGCAAAGAGAACAGTTAATAACTGAATTCATGAGTTTATTAACACCAGGGAGACAGGAAATCAATTTAGACATTAGATAACATAAGTAAACTCAGAATAAGGACAAAAGACAAAAGGAAAAACAGCATCTAAATGAATAAATACGGGGTCAGATAGGACAGTTTTATAAAGTTACTCCAGAGATGTAAAAGTATATCTTTATCAATGTCATTAGGTAGGACAACTCATAAAGGAATAAGGCAATTTTGGTCTCCATGCATCACTCAATTTTTTTCCTTTGCAGTTTGTGTTTTATTTCTGAATACTCCCATTTCTCTCTTACTCAACATTCAACTTGACATGATATCTGAAAATTCAGATTTCACAGTACTTGACATCTGACCTGCAATAGCATTTATTAATTGATTATGATGGCCATTCTCAAATGTTGCCCATGCCAGGAAAATTGCATTCAACACTGCCGCCTGCTCAGGAAACTCTTGATTCATAACACATTCTCAACATTTCCCAACGACTACAGCAGAGGAAGATGAAGTAGCAAGCAATAAGCAAGAGGCCTTTCAGCAATCCTGAGGCAGGTGAACTTTTGAACAATTGAACATTCTTCACAAAACTGCTTGAAAACCTCTGGCATAATATATCTGACTATACTGAGTAGCTGGCATGCAAGAGGGAAGAAGCAGGTGGAACTTCACCTCCATTTTCTGTTTCTGTTACCATCTAAATTATGAGCCCATAGAGTACCAAGGATGATGGCCTTGTAAGACAAAGGAGGAGAAACTGTAAGGCAGCTTATGTTACCAAAATGAGCTGTCCGTCTCCCAAGAGGCCATTATGGACATCTGTTTTCTGAGGAAGACCAATAGGACCATACATCACAACTCATTATTTTAACAACCATAAGACACTAAGAACTGATGCCCATGTTATCAATTCCTCCTCCTCTTTCTCCTTCTCCTCTCGCCCACTGTGAAAATCAGACTCTGGGGAATCAATCAGGAATTTACTGACTTCTGGCGGATGGCACAGTGCTAAAACAAGCTGATTTGATACCTAGTAGATCGGGTTGGTTCCGGTCCAGAAACCAAACCCTAAGTTGCCCCAGAGAGGCAACAAAGAGGATGGTATGTTCTGCGGTCCCAAGGAAGGTGGCGACCACCCTGGGATTGGGAAGGAACCCCTCAAAGATCTATTAAGTAGCGTTTAGTCACAAACGAGCTGAGAAGCAAATAATCAATCGATTTGAAATTCAAACTGTAAAAAAGCACAAATCGACACATAGACACCTGGGTGAGTTTTAAAAAAATTTACTATGGAAAAGGCTACCTGATTATTATTATTATAGAAAGGAATGATTACCCAGAAAGAGGGGAAACATGGCAACTAAACACAGAAGGATATATGGATTTTACTAAGTATTTGGAATTGAAATTTAACACTAGAAGAACTATTCAGACCAATATTAAAACTAAAAAGGTTTTATTCCCATGTTCTACATGGGAAATGTTTATACTTGTTTTGGATTTTTAAGAATTATGTATGTTTGAAAAGAAGTGTATCAACATTTGGATTTTAAAAATACACGTGACACTGAAAAAGTGCAGCTGTGAGCTATTTTTGGACATAATAGTAAACATTGGGACTTACAGAGAAATAAAAGTTTGAAATGTTGTTGTAACTGAGTACACTAACAATGATATGCCAAAAGGGAAAAGACATAAATGTTATCAATGGCACTACTGTGG
Organism: Pareas carinatus; assembly: GCA_032468095.1. Classification (NCBI taxonomy): domain Eukaryota; kingdom Metazoa; phylum Chordata; class Lepidosauria; order Squamata; family Pareidae; genus Pareas; species Pareas carinatus. Next base: position 83,038 of record JANHFO010003087.1, on the reverse strand, counting down.
AAAAAATGTTTCATCATTATGCCTGGGAAATTGATCTTGAATTTAAAAAGACTAATTTGGAAATGGATACTGAATTTAAAAAGATAAACCAAAAGCAGGACGGACAAAAAGACTTGTTTGCACAAAATCTAAAAGAAGGAGGAGCTATTATAGAAAACGTCGATATAAAATTGGATGAAACAAGGGGGTTGCAACAATACTCTGAAGAATGAATGAAGTTTGAAGTGGAAAGATTGGAATATAAGACAGAACTTCAAAAAGCTGCCAAGGAAAGACAAGATGACTTTTAAAAAACAGTGTCAGACATACTGATCAAATTAAAGAATAACACTGAACAAATGAGCATGAAAACATACTTGAGGAGATGCAATGACTTAACAGAAGTACTTTTGGGATATTGGAGAAAGACAAGAAGGGAAGGGATCAGAAGATGGAGAGATGGAGAATTAAGACTAGAAGGGAAAGAAGCTCAAATATGGAAGTTATGGAGAAACTTTGAACAGATTAAAATATCGTAAATGAGGATTAATTTTTGGAAACCTAACTGGCAACCCTAATTTTGGATATTTATGGCAAATTAAGATATAATTAAAATTATATATTAAAGTTGCTAGGGAGGGTGCCATGAAATATTATTATTTAATTGGTTGAAGATATTAAAATTTGATTTTTTATGGGAAATAGATTTGATATAAATGTAAAAATATAGGATTTTGTTTTTGGTTAAGGGATATTAAAAATAGATAGATCTTGCCATTGTCTAGTGACTTATTACCATTTTTATAATTACTTTAGATAAGTCAGAAGGTTTAAGATGATGTTTAAATTGGTTTTAAAAAAGTTAATGAAGTGATAAATTTCCCTATTCTGTGATAAAAACTGGTAATTACTTGATGAGCTAGTGATTCTTATAAGATTATGAATAAAGTGTGAAAGTATTATTGCAGGAGATTTTGGAAGACATGGGTAAAAAGCTGAATAGATTAATAGATAAATCAGGATTAGAGTTTAAGGACCATCGACTTAATGAGTCGTTTTTTTCTTAGAGTATGTTATAAAATATGAAATTAATTAAAAGAATGA
>JANHFO010003087.1:6244-18032 GCA_032468095.1 Pareas carinatus | reverse complement strand
TATTTTTGCTGTTGGCTCTGACCTTTATTATACAGCTTGCAGCAACAGGGATTTCCAAATAAATATCAAATTTGGTGAACAAAATAATCTGTCATGAACTACTAAATATACAGATTTGCTCTTGATTTCTATATGTTAAGATTTGCAGTCCCCAAGTGATGTATATTAATAATACTTGACCTTACACTTGTGGAATGTTGTTGAAAGAGAAAAATATAAGATAAATATTTGGAATTTACAGTAAGGAAGAAGAGACTGCGTATAAAAAGGGCTATTTAAAATGAGTAGAGCACTAAGAAAAGATCTTTATGTTCCACTTACACTTGAAATGGAGACAAAAACAGAAATAAAAGAGTGAAATAAAATCTATCCAAGATATTATATTAACATTGCAACAGTCAATGGGAAAGTCAATGAAAAAGCTGAATCAATCTATTAATGAAGCTATTGATAAACAGATTGAGTGCAGCAATGCAAACTTTGAAACTATAAGTAAAAAAATACAAGATGTGACAGACAAAACGGAAGAACAGCAAAAATTGATTGGCAAAAATGAGCAGAGGAGTGATAGATAAAGGGAGGGAAAAGTAGATGAAAAGACCTTAAAGATTTTAAAGAAGAAGGAAAAAACCCAGGGAATTTTTTTTCAAAAAAGAACCTAAAAATTAAAGACTTAAATTACAGAGGATTATCCCTAAGAACTTCAACTAGAGGGAGCAATCTTAAACAACAACAGGAAGGATTTCTGGAAGTAAGGCGAAGAAGAAGCAAAGATAGAGGGGAAAAAAAGGAGACACAAACAGTCAAGGCATATGATGGACAGAATTTTACTCAAAAAGGCATTGGATAGAAGATATTAAAATAAATATGATTATAGGCAAATTGGATATTACTTGAAGGTATGAATAATCGACAGAATTAATCAGAATTGTTGTTATAAAAATTACAAACAATAGGTGAAACTGGAACTTATTAGAAGGAAATGTTATTAAAATAAACTTAAGTAACAATAATAGTATATTATATCTTTACAAAGGTTTTTAAGGGTGGAATTGATAGTACAAATGTTATACATAATGTATGGTTGGGGGGAATGTTTAGAACTTAAATGAAATATAATAAAAGTTATAATTGACATAGAAATAAGAAGACAATAAAAGTTATTATTTGATTAGAATGTAACCCTAAATGAAAATTTTATTGTGGAACTGTTATAAATAGTGAAATTAGAAAGAAAAACCTAAACGAAATATGATAAAAGATAGAAAGAACTGTTGTAATTAAATTTAAATGAAGCACGACTAAAGTTAAATTTAGGCAGTAACGAAAGATACGATTAAACTTAAATTGATGGTATAAATGTTACGTACAATGTAGGAAAAGAGAAAGAAAACTCTTTTTAAAGAGAAAGAAGAATGTGGAAATTTAAAGGATGATAGGATGTATACTTAAACTTTTAATGTGAAAATTTAACTTAGGGACTGCGATTGTTATTATTCGATTTGCTGAGGAAACACTGTTGTCTTTGATGCTTTTTTATATAAATAATTGGAAAATAGAAGAATATGGAAACTAAACTGATGAATAAGATACATATTAAGATTTTTATTGCTGAAACTCAAATTAGATGTGATTGTCTTTATTTCTATTACTGAAGGAATATTGTGATACTGATATTTTTCGCATTTAAACAATTTGTAAGCAAAAGAATGTGGAAGCTGAATAAGATGTACACCCACACAGTATGTTTGCTGGAAACTATGTCATTTTAATTAATATGGAAAATATTAAAAATAACTTTGTCAAAGACTTTAAAGATTTCAATAAGCATACCGAATTGCACACAGAAGCCAACTGATACCAATGCAACTCACATAGAACAAGTAATACATGTGGACAACAAGGAGTGTTCATTATTACTTGAGCCACCACAATTTGAAGCATCTGTAGGTTCTAGATAGTCTTCAAAGGCAGCTCCATATAGAGTGCAGTTTGGTTTACACATAAAAGCAAAATAAATAGGCAGCTTTAAGGGCAGTGCCTATCTAAAGCCATTTTGTACAGCATGAATTTTTGCATGCATGAATATTAGTCAAATACTCTAAAATATTCAGATGAATGGGAATGTGACATACAAATCATTCACCAATTTATTTAAAATTCCTTACAGTTATCTTGTCTACTTATCTGACTTTGGCTGAAGAAGACTTGGTTCAGGCTACAATGAACATCAATCTCTTTGCTGACATCAAAATCAATGATAAATTGATTTCTTTAAATTACATTTCAAGAGAATGATACATGGTACCACAAAGTGGTAGCACATAGGTGACTTTGGTTGAACTGAAAAAATGCTAATGTGGTTCAGCCCCTGTTAGCATTTTGATGGTGAACAATCCCAGAGTTTTTCAGGGAAGTTGAAAAGGCATATGGAAAGAAGGTAATGCCAAAGTATAACTATTGGTTCACAGACAAAGATTTAGGAGAGCATCATGTAAACAAAGAGCTTTAAAATTCTCTATTATCAGTGAAGAGACCTGTCTCCTTACCAGGTTAAAGGCTGCTAAAATGTATATCAAAAGAATATCAAAGAGTATAGGCAATGTATCAGTTCTAAGAGGAAAATAGCTAAATTGCTGTAATGTCATACTTTTTATTTCAATAAATATTGCTAAAGTAAACTAAGAATTGAACTCATAAAGAACAACTTTGAGGCAGCTGCCAAACAGCTTGATATCTCTTGTTGCATCCATAACAATTGGATTCCATACTTTTTAACATTGAATAGTGGGTACTATGATATATCCTGTAAGATAGTCTCCTTAAGTTGAGCTCAACTACTGGTGACTACATAAACATCTTTTTTTCTTTTTTTTGTCATTAAGAATTACTTTCAATTCAAAGCAAACTTAGAAGGTCATTCATCATTCCTGCATTACAGAGACATAATTATAATGCCAACATCACTCACTGTACTGAAACTATTAGCAGTTACTTTATTAACCTTATTCATCAAATCTGAAAAGCACCTAGAGTATTATTTTGATGCTCCTTAAAACCATAAAGAAAAACGCTACATCTTGAGTCCTGGATGGGCATTCCTGAGTGTGGGAATGCCCATCGTCACTGATTGGCAGGCTGCCCACTTGAAACCTGTTATAAGGGGCAGCCTGCTTGACCACGGTCTTACTCGCGCGTAGCCAACCATAACCAATAAAGGTCTCCAGCTTAACCTGTCTCTGCCTCGTTCCTATGAACCTTCGATCTTAGGATCTAACACTACCTATGGTATTTTCCGGTCCGAGAATTATAGACACCAAAAGAGCAAAACAGAGCTTACCAGGAATGTTGTGTATTGTTATTGCTAAAATCAACATCATGATCCTCCTCCAACTGCTGCTTGCGGGAACAGGAAGGTTGTCTTTGAGATTGTGAGATGCTGCAGGAAGATCTGGCTGACTATGTCCAGTACCTTTCCTCCTTTGATATGGTTCCCCATTTTCACCTTTGTCTAGAATAAAAACAAAAAGAATGTTTACAAAACTTTAGGTTGCTATTAGAAATGCTTAAAACAAAGAAATAAAGAAAAGACATGAAGACGTTGATAAACATATAGAGTTTAATATTAATATAAATTAGCTTTCCCTAATATGGTTTCATCTACATATGTTGGGAAATTAGGGGAACTGTGATTCATCACATGCAGAAGGCAGCTAATTGGGGGGGGGAACCTGAAATGAAATATTTAATTAGAGGTTAAAAACCTACAAAATATTGTAGAAATGCAACAGTATATAAATAAAACCATCAGATTCCCATGTGGTTCCTACTACATATAAAATGAGTCTGAGTGAACAAGTAACACCAGTTTGGGACTTTTTCATATATCTCAGGAATAACTTGAGATGACTGCTTATCGTTTTTTGCTACATTATTGCAAGTATTCAAAATGTTTTATCGTGAATGCAACCTACAGTGGGCAAAAATGAAGTCTAAAATCAAATAAATCATATTACTAACATTGTATGCAATGATCTTAATAAAATATTAGCATAGAGAGTTTTGCAGTTTAGGCACAAGAGGTATTTCCTAACAGAATAAAATTACAATCTGAACAGAGGAGGAAATGTCCAGGAGGAAAAGAATGTATATAAGCATGTAATAATACAATCACTGCTACACTAAAGGCCAGAATGTTCATTGGTTAGCATTTAAAAAAATATTGATTCTACCTATTCTTTTTTTTTCTTACTGAGCTGTCTTGAAAAGGTCCCTCTGATTTAAAAGCCATATGAGCAAAGCAAGTGTAAATTAAGGCCACAGAAAAGGGCAATACATTCAGCATTTTGAAGAACAGTATCAGATTCTTTCCACCTATTAGTAAAAGTTAGAAAACCCTGAGATGTTAGGATAACAAAGGCAGATTTTCCTGAAATTTACATAGGCAACAGCTGTACTCTGATTACAATTATCTGACATTTTAAATGCATCTTGACTCTCTTTACCCAACCAGCTTAAAGTCTCCAGGCAATCAAATAAGTTTCAGAAGTCATTTCAAGGAACTTCTCAATTAATGTCAGTTGCTTCCCATGTCATTTCAAAGCAGATTAGTGCTAAACTGACATTCACGTTGCACATAACTTGGCAGTCCCTGAAAGTCTGTAGCACATTAAACATTGGCTTAGAAATTGAGAAGAGGAAGCCAACAGGTAAAAACAAAAATAACATGCAATCTTGCATCTTGTCATTTGAAATAACGGTTTTTAAAGAGAAGGGGAGAGCTGGGACAGTAGAAAAAAATTCAATAATACTGTAGAAAAGCTGGTTTGACACCATTGTCAGTGTAGGTTGTTCAAACAAGTATTAAATAATAGAAAGGAAACACAAACTGGCATCTAAACATATTAAAATAGGTACTCCAAACAGATGTTTTTACTCTGTGAAAAATGCTAATATTTTATAATGGTTTAGCAAACACATTAGGAGCAGAACAAAACCAGATGAATTTAGTCAACATTGCTGTTTAACATATAAATTCAAATGCAGGCTGTAGTCTACAGATTCATGACATTTGGAGACAGAGACCATGAAGGCTATAGTAAAAGTTGGCTGAGGAATTCTGGGAGTTGAAGTCCACAAGTTACCATGGTTGGTGTCATGGATCCACCTTGCCTCCCAACCCCTTTCCAGATGTGAGTTCAGAGGAGGGTGAGTTTGAGTCTGCAGAGGAAAGTATGGAGCCAAGCATTGGTCAGGATTGGAGCTCAGAGAATGCTAGTCTAATGAAGCATGCCTCACCTGGGTCAATCAAATGAGGAACAGGCTAAGGCTGAGGGAGGCAAGCCATAACTGCAGCAAGTTGGTCAGGAGGCTCCAGGCTAGATCTGGGACTAGTTGCTGCCCATTAGCAATGAGGAGTTGAAATCCACACTACCTGATCCAAGAACACGTAGAGCAGAAAGGAGAAAGACACACTGCTGGTCAGCTAGACTACTCATGAGGAGGCAACCTCACCTCTCATGAAGGGCTGCACCAGCATTGCCTATTTAACTCTGCTCTGAGGACTTGAGTGTTGCTGAATTAACATGCTGAGTTCTGTGCCTTGTGTTGTGTATCCTGGCCTGTTTGACTCCTGAATTTTGTGTGTGCCCATTGGATTTGGTCACCCAATGACATTGCTGTACTGAGCTTGACATGCAGACCTATTTGGGAGGGGGATGTTGAATAAACACCTGTAGAACTCTTGCCATATGTGTGTGGGTAGGGGAGTGTGGAAGCACAGATGGACATTCCTAGTATATTAGGAGGAAGGAGGAGCTTTGGAAATAATCCTTTCCCCAATACATTGGGGGAAGGGGGGAATCCAGAAAACCATCTATGTGTGATGTGCAATCATGCATCCTTACCCCATTCAGGGCATCATTCCCCTACTGAATCCTTGTGATTTCTGGCCCACCAAACATTTAGTCCTAGGGGTAAACAGTACTGCAATGGACAGAAAAATATGTTTCATATTCAAACACTTGACTCTTTAACACTACGAAAAAATAAAGGTAAGACTAAGAAAAAAAATATTTTTTGTATTTTGAAAAATAAAAACATAATTTTTTAAAATATTTGAGCTTTTCATTGAAACACCTTTAATATCAGGCAAGGAAGGATAAACTCTCTCATAAAACCCGTCATGATTACATGTATACAACCATGAGATTTTCTTGACAGCAATACAGATGTGACTTTAGGAATGTTTTATCTACTTTCCAGTCTGGATGCCTTCTACTCAAATTCTTTCCAGCTCTGATTCTACTTTGCTTTTTTTTGAGATCATCCAAGATCAAGTAGGTGATGCTGTTGCTCCTTGTTCAAAATCAGACTTGATACCAGATTATGGCAGTCAACACATAGTTCTCAACTCGTTTTTCAGCATAAATGTGTATCTTTTGAACAGAGCTCATTGAAATAGATAAATCTAAGACTTTCTAGAAGAAAAATTGTCTTAATTAACCAGACAGAATGACAAGGATGCTGTTGTAGTTGTTGGTAAAAAATGAAGAACTAAATAAGAAGCATTATGTTATAGATTTATTAAATATTTTTAGCCATCCAATAGTTAAACATCTCAGATGTTTTTATAATACAATACATTAAAATATAATCTGAATAAAGGCATATGTACTGCAATCAATTAATAAAATTTAATGGATTGATTGAAATATAAAATGAAAGCACCATAGAAATGAGGCAGCAGTAGGGCAGTCATTCATAATCTAAAACGGTATATTAAAAACCAATTCAGGACCCTGGGAAATTGGAAATGTTCAAAACCAATGCTAGACACCAGTTGAGACCCTCTGGAGAGGATATTTTATAAATGCACAGAAAAAGATTCCCCCCTTGTGGAAGCCTACCTATCTTCCTTGGAGGGATTTGAAAAAGACTTAAGATGGGGAGATATGAATCAGAATTTATTTTGCCAAGTGTGTCAGGACACACAATGAATTTGTCTCTAGTGTACATGTTCAATAACTGCATACATACAAAAAACAAACCGTGGTTACAATCAAAGATACATTCATAAACATTTGTATATATAATCATAATCATAATTTTGTATATATAAGCATAATCATAATCATTTGTATATATAAGTGTAAGATACATTCATAGTCATAAAGTACATTCATCTTGTCAAGTACATATAAGCTGCAATCAACAAACCATGAAGATGTTAGTCTTGCAAGGTAGTCCAGAAAGGAAGTACACCCAGCGGAACGAATTCTACTTTAGAATTACCGTATTTTTCGCACCATAACACGCGCTTTCCCCCCCCAAAAAATGGGGGGGAAGTGTCTGCGCCTTATGGAGCGAATATCCCCCAAAAGCGTGCGGAAATTGCTCCGCGGGATGCCGGGAACGCTCGAATATAGCCTACTGGGCGATCCTTTGGCTTTGGAGCGTCCCGCGGAGCAATTTCCGGGTGCAGGGAGATCGCTCCATGGGACGCCGGGAATGCCCCAACCCACGCAGCAGAGTGACTTCCTCGCTGCAAAGCTGCCGGCGGAACGATTTCCATGCGCATGGATTCGCTCCGCCGAAGTCTCTGCAGCGGGGGAGTTACCCCGCTGCTTGGACTGGAGTGTTCCCGGCACCCCGTGGGGGGGAATTGCTCCGCGGGATGCTGTGAATGCCCCGCATCTTATAATCCGGAGCGTCCTATAGGCCGAAAAATACGGGTACTATAGTTTACATTAACAGAATCTTGCTAGTCAGAAGATATATTTCTTCTTGGTGTCTTTATTGCCCATGGGTTCTTTCTACAGGCTAAACAGCCTGCAATGAAATGGATAGATGACCTTGAGAGTGGGGACGGGAAGAGATGCTGCCTAGGAAACAATCGAACAAGACAGGCAGGAGCCTCCCATGGTTTAACAGTCAGATAAAAAAATTAGGAAGGGCTCCCACCAATAGATTAAGCAGTTAAATGTGGCCGCAGGGAGTCTGTGCCTTCAAACTTGCAAGATTCTGTTAATATAGCCTTTCAATAAAGTAGAATTAGTTCATCTAATCCTGTTTCCTAACTGGTATACCTGAAAAGACTGATAGGATTCCACAGGGCATCACTCAGCTGATGTCAAGGCCAAGAACAACACATGGAGTTACTTCTGAGTAATTCCTTTATTGTTGCTAACTTACAAAAAGAATCTTGCCAGAATAAAGCAATTATCTGCAATAATTATAGTCACATTCTGAGAATTGCTAGGGATAGTCCAACTCTGCCCTCTTACTGTCTATCAGACATTCCTAGCTCCACTATTCCTTTGCCCTCTAGGAAAGAAGTCCTCCCTTCTGCAACTCCTCACTACATTCTAACACAAATGGACAGATGTGTCACCGGGAAAACAGTATCTGCATCTTGTGTGGATTAACTCTCAGATTATGACTAGCAAGATTCTGTTAATGTAAACTATAGTAATTCTAAAGTAGCATTCATTCAACCTATTACCCTAGTTCAGCCCTAGTTTAGAATGCCAACCATCTCATCTGTGTTAGATGAAAAGGAAAATAAGAGTCATATGTTCAGTGCATATTGATGGATCTTCAATCTAGATCTCTGAATGACCTCTCCCAGCTGTTTCATGTAGATGTTAAAGAACACCGAGGATAATTTATTTATTTATTTATTAATAATATTTATATCCTGCCCTTCTCCCCAAGGGGACTCAGGGCGGCTTACAGGCAATATTAAAAATACAATAAACATATAATACAGATTAAGACAATTTAAAAGGAATTAAATTTGGCCTGAATTTAAAAAGGGGGAGTAGAAAAATTATAACCATGTATGGACACTGAGGGACTCCATAACCCCAGTCACCTGAGGCAACACCTTCTGGCAAAAGTCATCCAATTAGGCATGGAATCACCATTGTACAGTGGTCCCACATCCCAACTCTGACAGCCAGTCCAGGAAGATAGCATGCTCAACAGCATTTAAAGCATCTGAGGACCAACGTGGTCATGCTACCCTGTCGTTTTCCCAGAACAGGTTCCATGGAGGACTAAGGCAGTTTCTATTCCACAGCCAGGTCTGAAAATTTGTTTCATTCCATAGAACCAGGAGTTGATCAGTATGTAACCTGATGATCCTGGAGTTTCATCTGGCATGCCAACTGTGAAAATCCTACTGTTAACTTATTTATACATTCTTGCTGTGTTTGCTATTTTTGAGGGATCCTCTCTTGTACAAGTAAACACTTGCTGCTAGAGTTACATGTTATTCTACTGAGCAATTGTCCTTATAGACTGAAGTCATTCAGATTGCTGCAAGTCTTACTGGATTATTCTGACATGCTTTGAGTGGGAAAGGAATTAATTATCTGCCTTCCACCCAAAGAAATTTATCACATCCTAGCCAGGAGATAGATAATTAATCATCTGAAATATTTCTGTCAGCTCCATCAGCTGCCCTGTTTCTTACATTTACTTTTAAGAAAAAAACAACACTGTGGCATCTTCTATAGCCTCACCACTAGCACAATTATATTTCACTGTTGGTATCAAGCTGTGCCATCACGATTTAAAAATTAATGCTATGTAGTAAAAATAGTCCCAACAAAAAGAAATTGTTAGGTTACAGAAACCACCTCAACCTTTCCTCCAAGTAAACATTGTCTGCAAAACATTTTCTGCATTACAGCAACAGAACAGTTAGGCAAATTTGTGGCTGATGATTCAGAAGGCTATGCCTGTCCTATGTGCTACCCACACAGCAAGGTATTGCTTCCCACAAGCTTATTTCCTTCAGCATAACACAGCTGTCAATGGGACTACACTCTGGTTGCTTAAGTATTCCCAGCTGGGTGTTATTTTTTATCTTCATCACAGTGGCTCTTCACACTGACATGCTGATCTTTTTAATATGTTAATCTTACTTCATAGGCAGGAAGACTGAGCAGGCCAAGATTATCCAATATTGTATATTGCCAAGTAATATTTCAGAGCACCTTTAGAAATGAGGGAACTGATGTCATTCTCGAAGGGGCAATTGTGTTATTCTATTACAGCAAAAATAGTATACCTGAGGCAACACTTTAAAATGTTATCTCATTTATTATCATATAAGCTTTGACCCACTATCACACCCCCTCAACACATCATGGAATATAATCCCCAGAAAGATGTATATTTAAAGTAGTTGATGGGTAGACTAATTACACACCAATGAGATATAGAGGAAGTATAAGCTGATTATTATTTAATAACAGTGACCATTGTTGGGTGTGTCCTAGCTATTCCTATATGATTATGATTATGTGTTATCAAGTCATTATTGACTCTTAGCAGCCACACAGATTTTTCCCCCATGATGATCTTGCATTAGATGATAATAAATAACACATGTGATGTGTTATAAAGCCAGGTTTCTGTTTAATCTATGGCAGGGTTAATAAATTCTGTCCTTCCTGGAATTATTGTGCTCAAGGATAACCCTATTGAGGTCAGCATCATTAGTCAAGAACCACAATTGATGGTTGCCAATATCAGAGCATTAGCACTCTTCACTCTTGTGAAGATAGGTTCATGGGTCCAGGCAGTTGTCAAACATGAGCAATCAAACACAGACATGTCAGAAAGCTACCAGCTTTATTTCTTTGGAAAGTGCTCGCCAGATGAGGTAATAAGAAAAATGAAATGATCAAAAAAGACATGTAGCTGTAAAAGATCTAAGTGAAAACATGTTTTGAATTTTGTATTTACTGCAATAAAAAGTGGGCCTGCTTCATTTCCAGAGGCTATTTGCTCTATAAGATTGGGAAGATTGTGCAGCAGCTATGGTCCCTTTTCCTTTGCTCCATAGGAAGCTTTGCATATCACAGAAATGTAATAGTACACTAAGAGAAATTTAAATTTGGCCTAGTAAATAGCTTTTCCACTGAAAAACTAAGAGCTTTTCCACATTCCAACTGTTGTGTCCTCGTACGGGCAGCATGAGAAAAGTTTGGGCATGGATTGGAAGAAGCAGCCCGACCACTGCCTGACCAATGCGTGGACATCCCAGGCCTAGCTCGGGCCACCATTGGGGAGCAAATCCTGGTGTGGGAAAGTTGAAGGCTTTTTAAGTGGCCACCAGAGACTGGCCCGCGTCTTCGGTCTGCACGCCATGTGTTAGTAAATAGGTTAAGTTGAGCTCAGCTCTGAACATTTATCACCCCCCCCACTCCAATACACAACAGTGATGACAAAGGTAGGATCACGGGTAATTAAGACCATCAACCAGATGAAATTCCCAAGCACCGAACAACCCAGTGACCTTGAACATACTACGAGTCGGCCGCATGGAAGAGTTTGACGTCGTGCAACCCGAGCATTGGCTATTGTACTGCGCCCGTCTCGGGAGTTACATGTGGGCCAACCAGATCTGAGCATGAAGGTGGCCACGTTACTGTGTGTCTGCGGGCCGATGGTGTTCAACATAGCAGAAAACATGTTCGCGCTGGCCCACATAGACTCAATAACTTGCACCGACCTCAAACAAAGGCTGGAGGAACACTTTACGGCAATGTTGTCCATCATCGCGTGGAGGCATGCGGAACCAGCACCAGGGCAATTTGACAACTGGAATCAAAAAATTCCACAACGACGCATATGGGTAGCCATTCATGGTCTACACTGATCACAAAGATTGTTGGGATTGTTATTTTTTGTTTTTGTTTTTTGTAGAAAAAGTTTTTATTAGACAACAATAAACAAAATTATAGCTTACAATATGTGAAATTTTCAGTTATCA
>JANHFO010003085.1:26606-40606 GCA_032468095.1 Pareas carinatus | reverse complement strand
TATTGGCCAAGTGTATCTGGACACACAAGGAATTTGTCTCCGGTGTACATGTTCTATACCTACATCCATACAATAAACAAATTGTGATTGCCATCATAAGATACATTCATAATCATAAAGAGCATTCATCTTGTCAAAAGCACCCTTTTCATTAAAGATGTACCATGTAGGACAGGGGTCTCCAACCCCTGGTGTGTGGACCGGCACTGGGCCGTGGCATGCCAGTAACTGGGCTGAGGAAACAAGCCAAGTCCCATCCACGGAATGCAGGCAGCATGCCAAACCACGCCCCCTACCGTCCACGGAAAAGCCTTTTCTCCATGGAACTGGTCCCTGGTGCCCAAAAGGCTGGGGGCCACTGATGTAGAGAACGCGCCGTTGAATTTTGGCAACTCCGGTATGGAAAATCATGGGCAGAGCTTAATGTGATGTCAAGGTCTGGGTTGCCCATCCCACTCAAATAGAACAATTCTTACCATGTAGGCTAGGTGTTGGCAGAAGACTCACAGAGCAAGCGTGTCTCCACTGGGTGGCCGCCTGTGGGTAGAAGAAACAATATCTTAAAACTCCACTAAGCAGAGCAGATGCAAGCTAAGTACAGAATCAAGGCATGAGAAAAGCCAAGGCTGAAAGGGATAAATGAGAATCATTTTTTAAGCGAGGAGAATGTCTGGTTTAATGTGAAGGAAGGAAGGCCGTTGTTAGCAGGCAAAAACATCTGACTGAAGTGGTCAAGGCTTAGAAGGAAATAGGATCTCTCTTGGTTACCTGGAGTTCCTACAGGAAGGAAGGGAAGTCTAGGGAGAGGTTAACATGTGAAGTATGTACCATCAAGTCATTTTCAACTCTTAGTGACCACGTGGCAACATTGCCTTCTTCTGGGATTTGTTTTGTCATTTCAGCCAACAGCCCTTGAATCTCCAAGGAGTCTCCCACCCAAGTAATATTGAGGGGCCATCAGGCTCAACTTCTGAGCCAAGGTCAACTTGAAGCTGCCACCTGCTGAGGCTTTCCAGAGCAGAGGTCTCCAACCTTGGACCCTTCAAGGATTGTGGACTTCAACTCCCAAAATTCTTCAACCAGCCATGCTGACTGAGGAATTCTGGGAGTTAACGTCCACAAAGGGACCAAGGTTGGAAACCTCTGTTCCAGAGGTTGCTGAATTCAAACTCTCAGCATCTCAAACATTGACTACAGCTATTAACTGTGGCTGGTGGAAATTATATTTCAGCAAAAGTCTGAATCACATGAAAGAGTTCAGCCGGGGCTGAAGTGAGCCATTGTTCAAAGCCATTGGTTAGAATACTTCATCAAGTCAGATTTTATATCTGTTGTTTTTCAATGACATGGCACATCATTTTACTTTGGACTGGCTGACATCACTTTTGCTTTGTCTGTTTCTGTTTTGTGCTGTGCCAAATATTTCTTCTTATTCATAGAAAAATGTCTGCTTCCACTTTTTTTTAATTCAGAAGAAATTCTGACTATACCTCAATGGAAAATATGAGGGATTCTTCCCATTGGCCTTTTTCAGATTAGGAACAACTGACAAAGCCTTAGAGATCAAGCTAAATCGAACCAATCCACAACCTAAGACAATTATGTCAAAATAAGACAAAACATATTTTCAAAAGAAATGATGATTCATCCCAGGAATGAGGTATAAAACATAATTCTCTTTTTCAGGAACTGAATTTAAGAGTGCATAAATTACTTCTTCTTGGCATAATTGCTTGAAGACTCTTATATTGCAAGCTGCCTCAATCACATAGGGTGGAAATATGGGGTTATAGTCTACAAAAGAAATACAGTACAATCTTACGAATAGTCTGCTCGGAGCAAAAATTTGTTCTCCCTAGTTTAGTATGAGGATCAAGCCTACTGACACGGCGGAAGGGTGGAAGGAATCAGTAGTACTCAAAGCTCCTATGGAGCCATTAATGTCTTTGCCAGTTGACCAACCTACTCACCAGCCTGTCTTGAATGGAGGTTAACTCTTCCAAAGTCTTCTCAGCGATAATATTGGTCATGGCCTCAGTAACTGATAGTTGGATCTTCCTATCAAACACAAGAAGACTTGGTGGGCCTGGAGGAATGAAATATGGAAGCTGAGTAGACCAAGAGAGATAATTGCTCAAGATTCCTTGAGCAAGTACCCATAAAGTTGTGGGATGGAAAGAGAAGTTAAGGACCTCTTGCTCCTTTGACACAATCACATTTCACCAGGCATGCTGAAATCTGAAGGAGAAAGCATCTTAGAGGCAAAACCTGCAAGGCTGTGCCTGTGTGTGTATATGCATGCATGGGTATGCACATCAGCTACTTTCCATGCTTTGGATAAGGCTTGAAGAGGGTGGATTAAGCTTGTTACTCACATGACCTTGTCATACATCTCAGTCAGCAACTGGTCCAGGAAGGTTGTCTCTGAGGCACTGCAGACTAGCTGGTTCAAGAAACCTGTTTTCTGCCAGATTTGGGGGCGCAAACTTGGCGTGGCATCCATCTGGGATTGCAGAACAGCCTATAAAGAAAGCTCAGTGAATATCACTTCTGGGAATTGGGATAAATCGATTCCTTCTTCCCTCACAATAACTTCCAGCATCTTCAAAGCATCCCCTGGCCGTTGTTGAAGGCCAATCCTCCTTAGTAATCTTTTGGCAAAATGGCACCGTAAGTAGTTGTTAGTGGGGCAGATAGCTGAGGCGATCCTGCCTTTTGCAGGCATCTTACGTTTCCATGGCTAGTTGATATTATGGTCTGAAGAAGGATATTAAGGCAGGTGAAGGCAGTGCTTATCTTTCTGTTGGTCTTCATCTACTTGGAGAAGGCAGGTGAAACCACCTTTGTGGTAAGAAGGGACAGTCAAGGGACACTGAGCCTCTGCCGATAGCAATAATGTCAACGTGGTGGTTCCTGATTCCAAGCAACAGACCACGATTGCAGAAGGATGAGTTGGAACTCTCTTAATATATGATCTATTTGGTAGCATTTAATATAAACCATCCGACGCCAGATCCTATGTGGATTAGATCATCTGTCTCCAAGATGCTTTGGGGCTTTTCATGAGAGCGACAATGTATAAAAAAAATTAAGCATTTGCATATGAGCTTGGCTGTTTTCTTGCAGACATTTCCTTACCCAAACTAAGTAACATCATCAGTGCTAGTAAGGAGTGGGATTTGCTCTCAGTTACCTAGTTTGAGTAATGAAACATCTGCGAGAAAATAACCAAGCTCAGCAAACACTGAGGACCCCTCATTTCAGCTGCGAGGTACAAATATTCTCCTTTATCTTCAGCTTCTTACAGTCAGAGAGAGGGATAAGTCTGACTAGTGAATTCACATCGAGATTGCCAAAATTGGTCTTCTCCACCTGGGACTTTTTTTAATGGACTGAGTGGACAGTTTTGGCATTTCCATTTCCACATAGCCAGATGGCACCAGAATGGCAAAACCTAAGCGACATGTTCTTGGACATATTGCTCTATCATATGGAGTAGATATGTTCATTTTTAAAAAGCAATTAAAGCAAGGTTACCAGGACACTAAGTTCTAGGCCAGCACCAAATGCTAGCTTTTGCAGTACAAATGTTAGACGCGGAACATAGAAAGGAAGCTGTCTTCTTCTAAATCAGAAAGTCTCCTCAGCTAGTTCAATGTTGACTGTCTGCAGCTACAGAGAGTTTCCCAAAAGATCAAGAAGAGAAAGGTGTTTGCAATCAACAGCTCAATGCGACACCAAAGCTTTACCTGAATCTCCTTGCTGTAGATTTGGGAAACTTCCTCAATTAGTTTTTCCAGTTTGTGCTGAAGCTTGCAGTTCTGGTAAGAAGTCCTCCCCGCTTCATACAAAACGGGCAAAATCTGTTGGAAAAGAGATCAGTATAGATTTCACTAGTAGCCAGCATGGTTTTTGTGATCAGCAATGAAAGGAGGTGGACTTCAGCAACATCTGAAGGATTCTAGCAGGACTGAAGAACTTTAATCGGATCAGAGCTACAATTCCTACCACTGCCAGCAAGCTGACGGGCAGGAATTCTAGTTGTACTTCATCAATAAATATAGAGGAACACATTTTTGTGTTTTATAGTTCTTATTTTTAAAAAAACCACTGGAATTAAACAAACAGATAGCTCATAAAGCAAACATTTTAAAGCTGGAACAGCTATCTCAAAGAAAGTTATTTATGATATTACAAGATTCCAGCATAATCTTAACTCTTCTGCTACACCGAGTCATCCATGAGTGGGATGAGAAAGTGAAGTTAGATGTTATGACATTATTGCACAAATGATATGAATTACATAATCGACATGTCATTTGTATGAGAATGTCATATCATGAGCAACATGTGGCTAGTAAGCAGTGGTGCAGTGGTGAGAATGCAGTATTGCAGGCTAACTCTGCTCACTGTCAGCAGTTCAATCCTGACTGACTCAAGGTTGACTCAATCTTCCATCCTTCCGAGGTTGATAAAATGAGGACCCAGATTGTTGTGGGCAAGATGCTGACATTGTAAACCACTTAGAGAGAGCTGTAAAGCACTCTGGAGCATTATATAAGTCTAAGTGCTATTGCTATACCTGGCATGACCTCTACAAAGAAACCGAGTAGAGGGTTCATGCAAAATTCTAAGTGTGGTTCATCTTTATCACTGAATGTGTTTTGTGACATGGGTTTGCCACAAATGTTTTGATAGGTGACATGATGAAATGCTTTGTGATATGAGGATTGTACTTTATAATAGGATGACATGATGAATATACTTTATAATTATAAATGCATCCAATACATACACCCCTCATGATGAATGTACTTTAGGATAATGATAAGGAATGTACTGTAGGATTGTAACCATTGTTGGTCAATTATACCCTTATGATTGTAACCACAGTTCGTCAATTGTAGACTGTATGTAAGTATTGAGAATTTCTACAGGAGACAAATTCCTTGTATGTCCAGACACACTTGGCCAATAAATTAATTCTATTCTATTCTGTCCTGTTGGCTGAATGTAATTGCTTGGACTCTCACTATCAAGTAAACCACAAGTCACAATGGCTGGATTCACACCATCAACTAACTCTGACTCTGAAAACCAGTTTTATTTAGGGTGATGGGGAAATCAGGCTGGACAATGAAACTGATACCTGCCCATCCAAATCAAGGGAAGCCATCAAAAGGGAAAATAATGAGCACAACGAAGAAAAAACTCACATCCATGAAAAGGGTTGCATCCTTGAGGGCTTCCTCAGCCCAATGCAGATCAGCCTTAACTTCCACATCCTGGACACAGCTCAGCAGCCCAATGTATTTCTCCACAACTTGGCAAGCATCTTTCACTGCCTAACAATGAAAGAAAGTTCATTAAAAAACAATATTCCAAGACAATGTTGAAAGTGAAAGTGGAAGGTGTCTGATCCCTCAAAAACAAACATTTTAAAGCATTTTACCTGCAGTAAGTACTTTTGTGGGAATAGGGCTTGTAGCCTTCTTCTGCATTGGCATAGACATACAGAGAAGCGTTTCTAGTGTAAATCTATAAGATCTATACCTTTGTTCCTTTGTCCATAACCTCCATTGTCCCACATAAAATTCAAGTTCCTAATTTGAGACACTGATGATGTTACCTGGTTTGGTAATGAAACGTCTGCAAGAAAATCACCAAACTCAGAGAGCACCAAGGACAGTTCAACCCAGAACTATAAATACGCTCTTCTATCAAGGAAAGAAGAATAGGAATGATATATAAGCTTAAATGATAAATGTAATGACTGTGAAAAAAGGGGGGATTGTGTTAATGAGTAGTATAAAATTGTAAATGTATATTGGAATGGAATAAATGTGAACTGAATGTTCCAATAAACAATATCAGAACTTAGTGTGTGTGAAAATTTAAGTAATGAGACAGAGAATGGATTAAAATTGTTTAAACGTATGGAATCTACATCTGACTTAAATGAATATTTGTCACTGTTGAAATTTAAATTATGTATTTTGACTGCTTATATTTGTACTACAGACTGAATGTTTGATACAATGCAATAAGGTAAAATGAAATGAAAAATTAGATAGAAATCAATGTATGTAAATACAAGGTGAAATAATATTAGAACTTAATTATGTGAATGATATAGAAGAATTTTAAGAGAGAATAGATTAAATTTTTTGATACTTATGAGTAGCATAAAATTATAAATTTACATTTGATTTAAATGAATGCTTCTAATGTTGAAATTTAAATGTATTTTGAATGCTTATATTCGCACTTCAGATGGAATATTTTTAAATTGAGGTTTAATGCACAAATGAACTCTAAAGAAAAAATGTGGAAACTAAAACGATGAACAAGTTTGTAGACTCAGACAACATGTTTTTTGGAAATTATACTATTTTAATTAAGATGGAAAAATTAATAAAAAACTTTTGCACACACACCCTCAAAATACCCTCTTCTGTCAATGTATTGTAGCCTCTTCTACACAGATTTCCCCAGGTGCACTGGATTGCAACTTCCAAAAACTCTAACCAAAGGCTGCTATTTGTAGACATTCTACACTGGGGAAAACATGGCTTAACAATCTTTTAAAATGAAAAGAGGAGATCCTTTGATGATTGTTTACCACTAGTGAGGGACTTGTGGCCTTATCGGACGTCCAGGAGTCCTTGGTCAATGTGAGAGAAGCTGAACTGTCCAGCCTTCTATACACCTGGTTTAAAGAGAAAATGGAGAGAAATTTTGCTTGAGCTGGTTTTCAAATTTTCCATCACCTTCAGTTTCTTTACAGTTTCAATTTCACCAGTCGTAATCCTGGTGGGATTCTGCTCCTGTATACTGTAAACTGAGTGGGCCCATTGAGTTCAGTTCATAGTGAGATAGGTGTGCTTATTGATTGATTTGGTGGCTCTAGGCAAGCCGGGATCAGCACTGGAATCTGGTAGAGTTTGGGCAAATTCACATCCCAATAAAGAATGGATTATTTCCCATTCTGAATGCCATGTGGGGGAGACATTTACCAAGGGACATTGTCACATTTCCGATTCCAGAACAGTCTAGCATTTGGCAAAATATAAATAGCACCTCTCTCCCCTTGTGGCAGATTATAACATTTAATTTGTACCAGCATCTCAGTTTGTACTGGAGGTCTGCCACTGTGGAGGCTTGCAGATTGAGAATAAGAGGGCGTATTTCGTTGGGGAGACGGCCCTCAAACATGGACTCAGAAATGTTCCCCAACCTTGGTGTGCCCATCTACTCGAGATCGTACAAATAACCTCACAGTGTTGTTCTATGGAGTCCTGGAAGATAACAACTGTGAAGCGCTTCAACCCGTTGACTTGTTCTATGACTTTATTCTTATTGCTGGCAATCTTGATGGTCCCTTTGGGAACAGCTCCTAGTCCAGTGATGGCTAACCTTTTAGGCACTGAGTGCCCAGATGAGTCGCAGCTAGAGAGTCACGACTTGTGATATCATTGCTTGGCGCCGCTACTTCTTCTGAGCATGCTCAGCTCTGAGGCGATGCTGGGGCGAATTGGTTCGCGTGCCAACAGAGAGGGCTCTGCTGTGGAACAAGTGCCATAGGTTCGCCATCACTGTCTTAGTCTTTAGATCAGCCTTCCCCAAGTAGCATCTTGTAGAGGGGCTGAATTTCAACTCAAGATTCCCAGCTAGCCAATGTGCAATTTGACCTATTGACTTTAAGCAGCCTCTTTTGACTTTGCTAGAAGACGTAGACAAGTTAGATGCAAAGCAACAAAGGTAGAAGAGTTCCAGGTATTCCTACCTGTTCAGAAGAGCTGGCTTGATTGCCTAGCTGAAGCTGGCCTTTCTCCTTGAGCCCGTTTGCTTCACTCTGATTTCTTGCAAGGTAAGACTGTATCTGTAGACACATACACACATGCAAACACACAAAAGGAATAGATCTTCCCTTTCCTTTCTATCCAACCAAGCAACTATACTTACCCTCCCAAAATAAGTATCCCATGCTCAACCTCTCAAAACAAGTGTGATTACATAAATTCTACACATAAATCTTTTGGGTGGAATCTGAGCGTTCAAAAGAGGCTCCCAGGATGAACATAGTTGCTTCCTGGGTCAAATGATGACCCTTCCTCTTTCGGCAGTCCTTCCCCCTTTTGTACCTGGTGCACAATTTCCTCCATTTTCTCTGGATGACTCCGGTAAACCACAGCAATGTCATTCATGGGCAGCGGCATTTTGGTAAGGATGAAATTCCTGGGAAAGAGACACTATATTCATTAGATGTCCCAAAATTACAATGGCCTCGTGAGGAGATTGTCCATGCCACTGGTGCTTTGCACCCAATCACTGGGCTACACAGAAGGGGCCATAGCAGGTGAGATATTGATCTATCGTAAGTAGGCCCATAGATATTGAGAAGCATGCTTAAATACATCGGCCTTTATTCAAGTTTCTGAATTGTATACTTCTGATTTAGAACATTTTAGTTAGTTCCACCCTCAAATGGAAAAGAAAGGTGGGAGACAATTAGTCCTTGACTTACGACCACAACGGACTCCAAAATTTCTGTTGCTACGAGAGACATTTGTTAAGTGGGTTTTGCCCCATTTTAACGATTTTCCTTGCCACGTTTGTTAAGTGAATCCCTGCAGTTGTTACATGAGTCACACCGTTGCTAAATGAATCCGGCTTCCCCCATTGACTTTGCTTGCCAGACGGTCGCAAAAGGGGATCCCATGACCCAGGGACGCGGCAACCGTCATAAATGTGAGTCGGTTGCCAAGGGTCTGAATTTCGATCATGCGAGCACGAGGATGTCACAACCACCATGTGTGTGAAAGATGGTCATAAGTCATTTTTTCCAGTGCTGTTGTAACTTCAAAGGGTCACTAAAGATGCTGTTGTAAGTCGAGGACAGGCCTGTATAAATAAACCCATCCATTCCAGTAGGCAGATCTACTTTTTTTTCCAATTTAAGGAACCTACGGGAAGAAAAGTCTACATATGAAACAGCTTTGGTTTTTCGATGCTAGTTCATTTGGGATTGTTTCCTAGTTCCAACGGCAGAGAGACGTATTAAGGCAAAAAATAGGGAAGTCAGCGCTTACCTTGGAGAGTTTGCTAAGGTTAATTCAGCAAAGCTAACAGAGTCTTATGACACCTCAAAGAGTAGCACATTTAATGTAGCTTGAGCTTTCTAACCTACGGATTTCTTTATTAGGAACTTGAAGTAGTTGCTCAACACGTCAACAAAACTGCTCAATTATGGTGGATTTTAAGTCACAATGGGCTGGATTTACACCAGACGCGAAGCTATAAACCTGGAAAGTTTTCACAGCATTGGGCTCCTCTGACTGTTCAGCTAAATTATGTGCAACTTGCTGTGTGATACCAGTTATCGTCTCTCAACAGACAAGGGCTGAGTTCACACAACGTTTTATAAGCAGGCCGGGTAGCAGATGCAATTCTGTGCTACATCTTTATTGGGATTTGGCATCCCGCGTGAAAACAGAGAGGTTAAGATTTACAAGAAGTCCTCGCGTAATGACTGGTGGCTTAGTCACGGTTCGAAATTAAGAGAGGCTGCCCAAAGGTACTTATTGAAGTGGTTTGGGTGTAAAGAAGAGGCAGGAGGCAATGACTTCAGCTCTTGGTTGCAGCTCAGAGAAACACAATGCAAAGGCTGTAGGCTGGCTTCCCTCTTCATGCACTTGAATAGGGTAAGCCAGCCAATCAACACAAGGGATTTCCCGCTGCAGGATGAGGGGCGGATTAAGGCGCGGACCGGAGTGGAACCTCTTTTTCACTCCCCAACACCTATGATCTAATTTCAAAGTTCTGACAGCCCCACCTCCAACCCCGTGGTCGCTTGATCGCATTTGGGAATGAATTTATGAGATTAGTCTGACCTTTTCTTAGAACACATAAAATATTTAATTTCAACTTATTTAATTGCTTTGTGGTCTGAAGCCATTTTATGGGCTTCACTTTCAGGCTTTGCATCCTGCTACCCTGCTAAGGAACAATGCTTGCAGGGACTTGCAGACAAATTAAGCATCACCGAAAACCCAAGTTTAAAAATAACTCCAACGCATAAAAATTGCATCCTGGGGAGAAAAAAAAAAGCCATTTGACCTAGCCTCTCTAGCTTATGTTGGCTTCTTTGTTATTATCATTATATTGTTGTGTGTGCTTGGATGCTAGTAAGAAAAATGTTAGGGGCGAGGCATGTAATTGCTAAATATTCCTTATGTCCTGTATTACTTTTTCAGCAGTTGGCTACTACTATATAAAAAAGGGTCAAGATACCCACCTTTTCAAAGCTGAAAACACATCAAGGAATCCGTATAAGGTTGTGTTGTTTCTATCCCACATTAGAGTCCTATGAACAGAGGAGCTTCTAATAAAAAATATCCATGGTGTAGACATCAGGCAATTGGGTGCATCCTTTAAGTTTTCCCTCATTATAAATATCTCTTTCCACTTCCCCTGAAATTATTGTCACTTTTTTAAGGGTGGTTTTTCAACATTTGAATCCAGGATGGATGGCTGTCAGTCTTTCAAGGTTGTCCAACCCAAGAAATCAACCTCCTCCAGAAGCTAGACGGGACCTAAGCTTTATTGAGATAGGCCGGAGTAATGGAGTCTTGCAAGTTAGGTTGTGTTTTTTCTTCCTCTGCCTCTCAAACCCCAGGAAGCCAAGAAGGAGCTCACCTGAGTCTCCTCCTTATACTTTCTCCCTTCCCAAGGCTTAAGGAATGTTTCTGCCTTTGTTTCTGTAACAGCTTCTGAGTCGTTCCTTCAAGACCATCTGCCCTCTACAATAGCCTTAAGGTTTCCTGCTGGTGTTCCATCCACGTTGCTAAGTCCAACCCTATTCAGGTTTCTGAACTCAGCCAGTTCAGTCAGGTGATGTCACCTTGCCCCCCCCCAAATTCTTCTATCTTGACATGTCAGAGACAAAGCTTGGCAATCTCTCTGGCAAACAAACATTCTTCTAACAAGTTCTGTCTTCCCCACCCCAGTCTTTCATCAATTGTTAAGAGAGGAAGTCCAACACACCTGAGAGTTTTATTCACTGTCAAAGCTTTGGCCAGTATTTTGGCACCCAGGTCTCCCATGGCATTGCCGCTGATATCCAAGGCCACAAGATGGCTGCTGCTTCCCAAACCATCGAGAAGAATGCCAGTTCTCAGCTTCAGGCGTGATTCTGCCACTGATACAGATTCAACCGACTGAAATGAAAGCAGGGGAAAACAAAGGAAAAATCTTCTAAGGGCTGACATCCATCTTGGTTATATCAGATAGGACAAGAAACAGGTCAACAGGTTCGCACACAACATACTAAGCGATTGTCAAGGCTAAACCCAAAAGCAATGATAGTGCTTCCATAACTTATTATATTTAGATAAATAAGCCATATTATTCCTTAGAGTTAGTAGGTTTGGGTCTTTTCTGCTGGCTCAGTGGCTGAGGTCATGCAACTGACTAAACCAGGTTAAAACATAGTTCGTCTAACATGCACTGTTCATAAACAGCTTAAACAGAACATTAAAATTTTAACTTAACATACTATCAGTCTTGTATGATAGTCTAGAACAGTGGTGACTAACCTTTTAGACACTGAGTGCCCGGATGAGTCACAGCTAATGAGTCTCAGCTCATGACATCATCATCTGGCGCCACTGTTCTCTTTCTGAGCATGCGCATGGCCCCATGATGTCATTGCCTGACGCCACTACTCCCTTCTGAGCATGCTCAACTCTGGGGCGATGCTGGGTCAACTTGGCTTGCGTGCCAGCAGAGACGGTTCTGCGTGACTGCTGGGGCACGTGTGCCATAGGTTTGCCATCACTAGTCTAGAATAGAAGCACACCCGGAAGAACTAGCTCTGCTTTATGTTAAGGTGACATTAACAGAATGGTCAAGAGTTGACCAGCCTGATGAAGAACAACTTTGGCCTGTATGGAAATTGACTATGCACCAGGCTAGGAAGATCAAAGGACAATCCAAGAAAATGGGGCTCCCCTATAGAAGATACTTTGTGTGAATGTGAAGAACAACCACCCATCTCACACATGCTACAGTGCATACGATCTCCTTCAACGAGCATGGAGGAAGAACTCATGCTGGCGAAAGAAAATGTTGCCGACCTGGTCCAATAATGGATGAATGTCGTTTAGTTTTCATCTTATTAATTCTACAGCCTTTTGTGCATGCAATATTTCTGTGATTTGTTTTATACCTGTTATAGTCACTCGGCACTGAGTAAATACTGAGTGAATAAAATAATCGCTTCTGACCCGAATAAAGAATTAACAGAATTTTGCAAGTTGGACAATACATTGCTCCCCTATCATCTCTCTCACCTTTGCAGCCCAAGAGACTAGGGAGGGTCTCTTCTGAGATGTTTGCCACACTCATATACTTGCTGTGGGCTAAACTGCCTCTTATCCACCTGTGGCTCTTCCTGTCTCCCAAGGTCCTTCCTACAAACCATTATACATACCGAAACAATGGGTGGTTTTTCCAGAAGAAGACGAAGAGCCATTGTGGCGTAGTGGTTAGAATGTAGTACTGCAGGCTAATTCTGCTGACTGCCAACTGCCAGCAGTTTGGCAGTTCGATCCTGACCAGCTCAAGGTCGATTCCACCTTCCATCTATTCCGAGGTCAGTAAAATGAGGACCCCAATGGTTGGGGGCAAGAGGCTGACTCTGCAAACCACTCAGAAAGGGCTGTAAAGCACCGTGAAGCGGTATATAAGTCAAAGTGCTATTGCTATTACCCCACCTCATTTTAGCCTAGTCTAGCATGTTGTACAAGATTGATCTAGTCTGTGATCCAACTATTGAAAGTAGATTATATTTTAATCATCAGCCTGATTATCAAATAGACACGGACCTTGGTAAGATTTCAAATTTATAAAAAAATACGGACGCTGATAAGTTTGCCCTAAAGATGTTGAGATACTACAAATATTGAAGCTGCTTGTTTTTCAAAAAAAGTCTTACTTACACAATCTTCATCCTGAGTGAGCTGAACAATCCGGTGCAAGGTGTCTGTGAGAGTGTCTCTAGGGGAATGAAACCAAAAGAATTTGAGAACTTTTGAGTTTTGATTCCTATAATTAAATCTCCTGTAAGTTGTCTCCAATAGTCTTGGTAGACTGATCTGAGGCACAAGCTTCAAGAGCTGTAAAACACTTCTGCCTGGACTTTGGAACTGAAGCTGTTCTAACCTTTCAAGAGCTGTAAACTTTCTGCCTTTAAAATTTACACTTTTAGAACCCTGGACAATTGAGTGCTATAAAGGTGACCTCTTTGCTGCGTGACCAGATGTTCGGTTGAGTGTCAGATCTTTCTTTCAATTCTCATTAACATCAGGCCATTTTTAGTTACGGTGCCTATTCTGTGGGTGAGTCTACTCTTATCAAAAGCAGAGCAATGCTATTTTATTTGGGTCTTGCTTTTTATTTTCTATACCAAAAGAGTGCTGAAGGCTTACCTAGATTGGATATTGAAGTTCTTCCCTAATGCGACGTGCTTAATGGATTTGCTTCGGTTGAGACTCAAAACCAGCGTCACCATGTCAGAATCAAAACCTGCAGAAAAGAGGGATTCAAACAGGAACCAAAGGACTCTGATTCAGGAGGAGGCAAACGTTTCTGAGCCATTGGACACCCTGGAAATGCTGAGAGCATGCAACGGGCATCTTCTCGCCGACGGCTCTTAGGTGAGGAGGGCTAATCACGAAATAGCCAGGCCATTTTTGGCATTTTAGGATGGGCTTTTTAAATGGGATTTTACTATTGGGCTGTATGGAATTTTTGGAAGCCATCCAGAGACATTCAAGGAACAAAGGACATATTCATTTAAAAAATAAATAGAGTTCCCTTTCCCTCCCACTCCCAGAAAGCTTACTGATGAGATTAGAGTGTTACAACCCCTAGTATGACCCCTTTTATGGGAGGAGGCAAATGTCTCCTTTTTCCATCCTTCAATCCAATCTCATGAA
>JANHFO010003084.1:92616-108843 GCA_032468095.1 Pareas carinatus | reverse complement strand
TTTGGAGTGAATGCGTGCAGTACTTTTCGAGATTACCTACCAGGAACAAACATGTCGTTCCATTTTTATATATATAGCTTGTCCACTTAACTGAGCATTTTTCATTTGCTAGGAATTACAGTACTTTATGCCTCTTGATTCCAAGGGTGTAATGAGATAGTACAGGTCCTTTTATCAAGACTTGAAGAAATTAAATTGTCTTACAATAGTAGTCTTATTACTATCTCTTCTGAATTAGCCAAATGATGTCTTTGCTTCACAAAGTTCCCTCAGGATATTTTTCAGATTCAGTTGTTTGTAGGCTTAGAATGTGCTGTGTGTGTGTGTGTGTGTGTGTGTGTGTGTGAAGTCAGAGGTCAAAAGAAATAGATAGTACAGTGATAATCAGCTTTAACAAAGGCTGTTAAAAAAACTAGTTTGTGATTACCCAATGTCCTTACATTGATCAACTGATTATGACATTTAGCATTAAAAAGCCCTTTGTTCTAATTCATGACAGGAAATGGTGTCAAATTACTTGATGAATTGTAACTCAGCTGTTTCATACTCAAATGTGTCATTTCTGTGTTTCATTTTCCTCTGACCTACATTCTCCCTTATCCTTAAGTAGATGATTATATGCAACTACATTTATGCTCAGGATTGCAATGTCCAAATCCTTAGGCTTTTAGAATTCTGATTCAGAAAGTTATTTGCTTTATTAATAAAAGTGGGCAATTCACAATGCAAAATTGAGGATAAACATTGCAAGCAAGTTTTTCATGGAGAAAATCCTCCCCTTTCTTTTTCTAAAGTGAAACAATTTTGTTATGAATAAATATGAGCAAGGAACATGATAACCAAATAGCTAGCATATCAGCATAGCTCAATTCTTGGAAAAAGCTGGCAATAAATGTATGGAAATGGCATCACCAAAACTGAAAGCTCAATCAAAATGGAACCAATTGGCTCTTTTAAGGCATCAAGCTAGAAACTGAGAGATCTAGATCTGCCTGAAGCAGAAAGTCAGCTGGATGATATTGGAGAGTCACTTTCACTCTGTTATTGGAAGGGCGCAATGGCAAACCACTTCTGAAAAACCTTGCCAAGAAAACCGCAAGGATTTTTTTTTCCAAGGAGTTTTCAAGAATCAGACTGAATGAAAGAAAATATTTCCCAGAAGAATGTGTGTTAGATCATATCCTAGCAATAAAGCTTGTTAAAATTAATTATACAAGAAAATTTCTCTCTTGAGGTAGATGAAATAATTAGCTTCCTCTACTGGCCTAAACAATCTAGCTTTCAATGTAATAGTATGACACAACTTGCAATAATAATAGTGGAAATCCAAATGACAAAAAACCTTAACAGTGGAAGCAAAGGTATTTGATCTCTTTCCCCCATTCAAAGAAAATCACAGCCACATTAAAAAAAAAACACCAGCAACTTCTAACTAATTTGATAAAGCATATAAATTTGTTATCACCAAAGATAATTTTTGCACTCCGATTTCCTTTTATCTCAGTAATTACACCCCTATCATGGACATGCAAATGGATAACTTTCAGGATAACAATTGATACTGTGATATACCATTCTTCATGTATATCTTCTTAATAAGATGCATATGAGAAAAATTTGGTAACTATTCATCAAGCCATCAAAGTTCACATGTTCTTTAATGAAATGTTTAATATCCCTAATTCAAATTACACCACCTTCAATTTAAAAATAAAATAGGAAATAAATCCAATAAAGGAGAATATTTGTAGTTCGGCATCCTTGGTGCTCTTTGAGTTTGGTTGCTTTCTGGCATACAGTTCATTACTCAAACTATCATAGGGTGATAGGCCTCAGCAAAATATTTAACAGAGTGCTCATAATATTCTCATTTATGAAATAAAAAGATATGGGCTACAGGATATTGCTATTAGTTTGAATCAAATTACTACATTCAAAGAACATTGATTAAGGTTTCCACATCCATGTGGAGGAAAACACTGAATGGACCTGAACTTATTCATCATTTTTATCAGTGAAGAAATAGAAGTTAAAGTTTGCAAATGACAAAAAGGTAATGTGGGGACTGATAACTTAGACTGAATACAAAATATTTAAAAAGACCCAGACAGGCTTCAATAATTGGCTAAAAGTAATAAGATATAATTAAGTGAAAGAAAACCAAAGTTCTGCAACTGGATAGGAAAAAAATGAGAGGCAAATTTATTGCATTGTACTATGTAAGCTGTCCAAGTAGTAATAATAGTGGTAGTAATAATAGTCATACATTGCAAGAGGATTAGTCTGACCCACTTGTACAAATTCCTCTAATCCAAATCCAGATCAGAATGCCGTTTTGGAATTCCTAGGACTTTAAATCAGGAGTGTCAAACTCAATTTCATTAAGGACTGCTGTTGTCACAGCCACAGGCCATCATGGGCCGCCTCATGAGTCCACTCCTGAGTGACACCACTCTGCTCCACGCCCCAGCACCACCATCCTGCTGCCACCGCAGAAGAGCACTCCGCTCTCCTCCAGGGTGGCTCCGTAGACCAAATCCAAGGCCTTGAGTTTGACACCACTGTTTTAAATGATAATTTAATACTTTCAAGATTTTTCATTAGTTGCATGCCAAGGAATGTACTACGTTTAAACAGTTTCAAGTGATAAGGAAGAAAGTTAGTCATTGCACAAGATTCTGCAAACTGTGACTTTTCCCCTTTAGTGTATTCGTTACTAATTTAGTAATGTATACACTAAATTTAGTAACATGTTGAAAAGTGCTCACATCTCATTAGTTCATGAAGCCCTTCTGACTCATTTATCAGTAAACAAAAAGGCAATTATTGCAAAAGAAATTCTAAAGTTCACGGTGTTGTGAATTTACAACTACTCTTATCATTTAAGTTTTAAAGTGCAGAATAATTATTTATTAACTAAGACACCTTCAAAGAAAGGATTTCTTCTTTTAAGAAAAACAAATCTTATTAAAATGATTTGTTGGCAAATGAGTTCTGTTAGATTGGAAAATAAATTAGCAATTAGCCATATTTAATGTATGATATCTAACCTGCTCTAATCACAACGATGGGGAAATTAAATGTGGAAACAATGTCTTCCAATATATTAAGAGTGTCGTAAGACCTGACTGGAAGCAGAAAAATGATAGGAAGTTGACTATTGCTGTTCAAAGTAATTTAGCAAATTTTATTTGCAAAAGAACCCTGTGGAAAAATTAGAAGTTTGTAATTGACATTAGGGCATACCAAGAAGTCCTTCTACAAATGGATTACTTAATGAGAAAATTTGGATTATCATGTTACTAAAGCCAAACAAGTCACTTTTGAGAAGAATGAATTTAGAAGTACCTGTAAACTACACAATGCTATTTTAAATGGAATGCTATTTCATCACGAATTAGAAAGTCAAACACTTTCTCAAAACTGAGAATCATCCACCATCACTTTGAATTACAGTTTGTTTTAATCATGGGCTATTAAAGGCAGAATTATTGAATTTAAATGTGTGTTAAGCCAAAACCAAGTCAATTGCATCATGGCTTCAGTGCAATATGCCAATAAAGGCTAGGAGACTTAATTCACTAAAAGCAATGAATCCCAGATAGCCTCCAAAATTAAAGATCATTCATACTAAAACCAGATAGAGTACCTACATGACCTTGTACTACACTGTATTTTGTTTGAATTATCTTCCTTCCAAGCTGGAGCTAAAGAAGCATTAAAGCTTCACTATGCCATACAGTACTTAACTATTGAGTAATAGTAATTAAAAACAGCAAAAACTTTAAAATGTTATTCTCTCCCAGAGACTAGACAAACACCCAATACAGACCACTGGAAAAGTGGTAGATTTCATATGAATGAACCCCCTCTTCTTTTATAGTTTGTAGGAGTTTTCTCCCTAGTCAAGACCTCATACAGTTACATCTTGAAGAACTAAATTAAAGTTAAAACCAAACCAAACCAAATTATTGTTTAGCATGAAGTGAGAACTTGGCAATTAATTCAACCAAATACTGAGTTCACAAATCACATTTTCACAAAATTTGAGGCAGAGTTAGTACATTGCTTAATATTTAAATAGAGCCCAAATTAAAGAAAGCTATAGGTAAAAATAACAGCGTTTTAAATTACATTCTCACAAAAGTTACTAGATATATACAATTATAAACTAGTTACTTCTGACACTACATAATTCTCCAGAAATATCACTTCATGCATACATGTTTGAGAAAAAAATAGTCTGCCAATTAATATATCAAATTAAATTCCACTTACCAAACAAACACTATTTACTATGAGCTGTCTTCAAGCTGCATCTCATATCCTTAAATAATAGTTACATTAAGGAAGTGTTGAAAACAGCTGCAGTAAAAGGCAAACCTCTCTGTGAGGAAGTGACTAACTGTTTTCAAGGTTACATTATTAACATAACTGATGAGCAACAATTTTGTAGGGTTGATTTCTGCAAATATGTAATATTAAACTGTCTTTTGTTCTCTGCAATGTACTAGATAGTGAAGAATTCCAGTAACCATATTTAGGTAAAAAGTGTCAGAAAATGAACTGAATTGCTCATAGATCAGACTTTTTCCTATATAAATTTAAACTTTTATCTCCATTTTTTAATTACAATTTTTAGTCTTCATAAGGAAAACAATGCTGAATCTGAACTCTTCTGAATTTGGTACTGAAAATCCTAAAATTTTATTTTAGCTTATTAGCATTTACTCAGATGTTAATTGTGTTGTGATTAATAGTGAGTTGTCATAGCTTTCATTTTTACATAATGTAATTTATATCAGCTTATGCTGCAGAAGTATTTAATTAAAGCTATGTTAAATTAAGGTGAACATAAGATTTTCACCTGGTTTCATTTGCCAGTGACTCTGCTCTTGTATCTGAGATAGAAACATATGAACATATTAAAAATAAAATTTATCCTGTCATTATCTCCTAAAAGCTGGGTTCAGGTTAAGCTATTATTTGTTCACCACAGAATTTTGGCTTAACCAGTATAGTCAGCACATAAAACTAAACCATGCATTAGTGTTATAAACCACAATGATATTCATAATAATGCAAAATCAAAATGAAACTACACTTTAGTACAGAGTGAAGCGCAAATTCAGTCAACATTTCCCCACCAAGCTATTAAAAATAGAAGAAAGGATCATCAGTGCTAGCAACTCCAAAATACACAAAACTTGATGTGCAAAATTAAAAAGTATAAATTGATAATTGCTTAATTGGAAACCTAGTAATATTTTAAAATGACAAATTATGGAATCATGGAATTGGTTTATCCATGTTCAATTTTTCCTGTTTTTATACTTTGGTTAAAGGCACATATCTATTTTTTACAAGGATTGGGGACCGTAATTATGGTCATAATGTATTACTGTACTTTTAATTGTGGCACACTAATACTAACAATGAAATAAAATAATAATTTAAAACTCAGAAAACTACTTTGGAGTGTATAAGGGTTATTTTTCTATTAAGAAGTCACTTTCCCTTCTTCTTCTAGGTCTCAATTGCTGAAAGCAGTGACCTAGTTTCATGTCATTTAAACTGTAGTATAAAATTAAATTAGCTTTGACCACTGTAAATATGAGGCCTAAAATAAATTCTGCAAATGTGCATGATCATTTACTTAACAGTAACATGAAAAGGGAAGAAAGGAAATTATGATGTGGATAATAACCTTCAGCTATAAGAGTAATTATTTGCATTACCACTTTGTTAAAGTCTTTTATTATATGGCTTTCTTTTCTATCTTTTCAATCTCCTACTGTTAGTATTGAACAAACAACAAATTCTTAGCACCATGTCAATTGCTAGGGAATTACTCTTTTCTGATATTCATATATCTAGGTATTTTTTGCCCATCCATGCACCCATGTAAGCAAATCAGCATGTATCATGGTTAGGATCAGAGTTAGCATAGTTGGGTATCAAAATCCAGATGACCATTGTGTGGTATCATGCTACAGAATATTCTATTTCTTGCCATCTAATAGTCATCTGGATTTATGCCACCCTGATAAAGTAGTCCTAACATGGATAAGACCTTGGTCCTTCAAATTGTAACTACTAAACTATGGTTTCTAGAGTGGTGGTCATGCAGTTGTTAGAATGCAGAACTGCCGGCTAATTCTGCCAACTGCCAGCAGTTCAATTCTCACTGGCTCAAGGTTGACTCAGCTTTCCATCCTACGGAGGTAAAATGAGGAATCAGATTGTTGTGGGCAATATGCTGACTCTCTAAACTGCTTAGAGAGGGCTGTAAAGCACTATGAAGTGGTATATAAGTCTGAAAGCTCTATTTTGACTACAGCCAGAATACCACAAACTTCATATTTCTACTATATCTCATTATACAGAGATATATTCATACTTACCTACACATCTGATGAGCAATAGGTTTGTAGGGCTATGGCTGTAGTACTCATATTAAAATTCACTGTAGAATCAGGGAATTTTAAAACTCTTCTTGGACCTGTATATATGCAAATTGGTTCCTTCAATGCTAAATGCAACTTACTATTTACAACTGCTGGTATGTATAAACAAATTAGGTCATCAAAGACGCCCTTGAATTCTTTTTAAACTTATAAAGAAAAATAAATTTAAATTGAGATCAGTAATAAACCATGCACAAGGCAAATTATTTCTGAAAAAAACTTGCCAAGAAAATTACAGAGGTAGTTACCAGGAGTCCAGGTAGTTACCAGGAGTCAAAACTAACTTAAAGGCACAAAACAAAAACAAAACAAAAGCTGTATGTTATAGTTTAGTTTTTTTAGTATAGAATACGATACAATATACTAATATACTATAATGTACTATGATGGTATGGTATGCTATGTGTGATATGGTATGGTGTAATATAAGTATACACACACACATATATATACATATACATATAAAACCTTTAAGTAAAAATAACTATTTCAATAAATGAATTTAATTATTTCAATTTAATCATTTCAATCATTTCTCACTGAAGAAACTTAATTGCTTGGCTTACCTCTTTTTCAGCTGCAGAAACAGAAGATGAAATAAGAGTTTGTCCTATCTAGCGCTGCTCCAAAGTTTAATGTCTACTAATTTCATAAATGATTCTTATGTCTGATCTCTCTTTGTTATCATTGATCCATCTGCTTTAATACAAATGATAGCTGTTTTGAAGTGGTATGTTAAGTTCAAAGGTAGGACATAGCCTATCAAACAGTGAGAGAAATAGGAGTTGCTATGAAGTGTCAGTTGTCAAACAGGCAAAGTCTATGCAAACACGTGCTAAACTCATTGAATGCATTATTGCAAAACTAACAAAGGGTTTGAAAATACAGCACATGCCGTAGTCTAATTCACTTTTTATTTGATCTGAAAGGTTTCCCCCCCTCCTTTTATTCAGCAATATACCCACAAAAGAACAGAAGTTATACATATTTTTTCTGAGAAATTTTTGCATGTTTTTCATTAGAAATAGGGGTCGGAGATGCAAGGAGGGTAGCTGCAAGACAGAGCAACTGAGTAACCTTTGCTGCAATATGTACAAAATTTAAAAGTTTCAGGTAAAAATATTACAGCAATCTTTGCCTGTAGAATTCTATTGGCAATCAACATGCTTTTGATTTTTCTGTTTTTCATTAGTTTTGTAAAGACCACTCACAACTTTTGCAAACAATTAATGAAATCTTAATTGAATGGGGGACTTAAACCAGAACCTCCCTCTACCTTGGAACATGATACATTCATATAGTACATAAACAAAGCCACCAATAAGCAAAGCAATCAGTATGGTTATATGTTATATCTCTACTTCTGAGGAATTTGCTAGGGAGGGTCCACCTTTGCCCTTTTCTTGCACACTCAAGATTCCAAGGTTCACTGTCTCTTTGGTGTCTGAGAAAGGGCCTCTCCCTACTGCAACTCTAGACTTCATTTCACCATATACATTCAGATTTGCCTACTTTATCAGATGGTATTCCCTCTGATTGGAAGTAAAAGTTGGACTTTGGAGAAGCAAAATAGAAGGAGCATTACTGCTTTTGAATTTTGGTTTTGGAGAAGATGCCTGGGACTACCATGGACAGCCAAGGAAACAAACAAATGTATCATCAAGCATATCAAGCCAGAGTTCTCACTCAAAGAACAAATAAACAGAATTTGGATGCATTATGCAAAGACCTAGCTCCCTGGAAAAGTCTGTAATGCTGGGAAAGGAGGAAGAAGGGAGAAGAGAATGGCCTAGATGCTCAGTTGCAGCATTGATGAATGCACTATTGGAAGAGTTGAGCAACCAGGTTAGAGACTGATCATCATGGAAAAGTCTGTCTATTTGGTCAATAAAAATCAACAACTACTTGATGGCATATACAGGTAGTCCTGAACCTTTGACCATAATGGAGTTCAGAATTATGGTTATAAGTTGTGACAGTCATATGAATAGGTCACCTTGTGACCATGCTCAATTTTACAGCCTTTTGGTGGTGATTATTAAGTGAACTCTGTAGTCATTAAGTAAATGTCACAGTCATTAACATAATCTGTTTTCCCCAAAGGCATTTTTTTTGCCAGAAACCAGAAGAAAATGCTGGAAATCAAAATCACAATCTATTCACTGTGGGGTGCTACAAACAGCTGTAAATGAGAGCTGGGTGACAAGAATCCAAATGGAATTATATGACCATAGATTGTGTGTACCCATCAAAGCTTTGGAACTGGGTCAAAATTGCTCTGAGTAGGTCCTTCATAACATTGAATAGTCACTAAGCGACCATTAAGCAAGGACTACCTGTAATGAATTCCATTCATATGGAACTCCAATAACTCCTCTTATACTAAGATACAGTATGGTGCCAGTAGGAATCAATATTCATTGATGGTTGCCAGTCTTCTTGCCTCACTTCATTTGTTTTAAAATGTTATTGAATTTAGTAACAAATTGAAAGATGGTATGCTGAAGAAAACAATGTGTCAAAGTCAGAGATCATCTTTATTTCTAAAAATGCTATTTCATCCTACAAGTCCCATGGCCCTTCTTAGAAAATAAAAATATTTCAGAGCTTTCAGTTCAGTAGTTTATTTGTAAATCTGCCCGGGGTATAGGGGTACACTGCAAACTGGGGTGGTAGAGAAGCCTGGAAGGGATAGAGAGAATTTGCATGTAGAAACCTCACCCAGTTTATCTTTTGTTAATTTTAGTTATGTCTTTCCATCTGCTGTTGTTATTTTAATTCTGTAATAAGCAACTCTGTCTCTTGGCAACCATTTTCTTAGAATATACATAGCAGGTTCTCTAAAATTTCAAATTTTCAGATGACTGTAAAATATTTGCCTATTCCTGCTGCAAATAAACTGTCATACCAAAGAAATTGTATGTGATCAAGGGAAGCAAGCAATTTTTATTTGCTAACTAACTATAGTCATATTATATTTCCCATTCTTTCAGTTTGTTTAAGACGAAAGATACCCAGGAAAAGGTCAAAGAGCAAAAGATAAGATATTGTAAGCAATACTAATAATCACAAATTATATTTCTTGTTAGGGTTAATTCAAGAAGAAAGACTCTCTCTCTCTCTCTCTCTCTCTCTCTCTCTCTCTCTCTCTCTCTCTCTCTCTCTCACACACACACACACACACACACACATACACACACACACAATTTATATTAATTTCAAGATAGCTGAATGGTGCATTACTATCAGAAACTTATTAGGGACGGTATGAAGATTATTAATGTATTTGAAAACCTTTTGTTTATGTTACATCTGAGATTTCAAAAGTATATATTCCCTCATATTTATGAAATAACAAATGTACACAAAAGTGAAATGATTTTGTACATCGGTCACTTACAATGGCTTGTTTCTTGTATCATACCACAGTATGTCATAATTAAGCTGTGCTTAAACAAGCAGACCCAATTCATGCAGATGTTAGCAAAAGAAAAGCAGCAGGGATAAAAAAAATATTTTTGAAGTAAATATTCAGAACTTTCCAGTAAATTATTCCTCCAAAAACAAGGGTGCTATTGCAAGGAAACTAGCTACCATGGTGATCAAGGATTCAGTTAATTAGCACCATTTGATGAATGACAAAGGTGTTGATATCATAATTTAAAACAGGAGTATAAATAACATAAAAGAAAGAACAATGGAAGGTCTACAAAGGTATCTTAATATTTCTTGCCATGATGCAGCAGTACCTTAGCAAATATTCACAGTATTCATTTTTCATTTTCTATGGTTCAGTCATTTTAGTTCTTTTGACCATATATCCCAGTACCACTCATCCAATCCTTGGTACTGAAAGGTCCAAGCTTATAGTAGCTTTTCAGGCTCCTTGCAATATCTCTCATCCTTTGAGTGCCCAAAGGTTAACCTCAGCTTTTGAGATTGCCATTAATAAAGTCAATGCAGATCCATCTTATTTATACTATTACAAACTGGAGTATGTATATGGTGACTGCAGTTGTGATGCTAAGAAGTCCCTCCAAGCTTTCATCAATCAAGTTCAAAAAGAAAACATTTCTGCCTTGTTTGGCCCAGTTTGCTCAGAGGCTGCCGAGGTATAGTATGTGATTGTCCCATTCAGTGATTATGCTGGCTTTTACATGATTTTTATATCCTGGAATTTCACTTTAATATTTCTATAAATCTATATTGTAACCAAAATATTATGGGGCCTCCTGTTCATATTTCTAGTGTGCCCATTTAGATATATTCCATCCATTCTACTGCTTATTTAAATTTGGGGGGACTATTGATAGGCTCATCCATTTCTTAGAATTTTTCTTTAAAATTTAATTGTATACCATTGTGTATAGATGCATCAGGTTATTTATATAATGATCAAAGTGGAATGGCATTTTCAGGTATTGTAGACTCTTTTGTGGGTCTCAATTTCAATTGAGAAATAAAGAGTATTTTGGAATCTTTTAATGTTGTTGTTTGGGCAGAATTAGATATTTGTAAAATATTTGCTGTTTAGAGTGTGCATTCTACTCAATGTGAGACAGTAACAGTAACTGCGTGAATTTGTGTTTGATGTGTTTTATAAAAGGGCAGTCTTTACAGATGTGGGAGTTTGAAAATATTATTTATTTTACCTTTTTATTATTTGTTCAGATACTGCAGATCTTTCCAAAATGCAAAACAATATTTAAAAGTTCCTCTTTTATTTTTGAAAAAAGATTTATCCAAATCATGATTGATGAACATTTCTTTCTCGTAGAAGGTAGATTTTCTATTTGCTTTACTCCATATCTTTTTCTATTCCCTTTGTTGGTCATATTTATTCATAGAGAAATATAACCTGGGCAGATTTTCAAATGCTTCAAAATTAATTACAAAAATTCCAAGTTCTGTATAGGAGACTTTGTTTTATCTGCTATAGCCATAGATTTGGTCTGAAGAAATATCAAATTATACTAGAGATTGGTCAAGTTTGATGCACACTTCTTGAAACTGACTAATAGAAAAAGTCCATCACTGCTGAAAATTAAGTTTACTTCAGTTAGCAGTTATTTTTAACAAGCAGTCAGAACATTAATTATAAAATTCTGATTTCCAAATTTTCAGCTAAACATACAAATGGAGGGATGTGCTAATTTTTTTTAAAGTGCCATATTTTAGTGGGTTATATCTATCTACCCATCACCAATTTCTATTGTAAACATGTTATTATATTTCAGAACTATCCATATTCCCATATTATGCACTAAATCACTATAGAGCAGTGAACAGTCTATGAACATTTAATGGGCATGTCAAAATTATGAGTACCTTTAAAACAACTGGATGTTATAAATGATAATAATTGCATTACTACTTTGATGCTTTAAGAATTAATTAAAGAGTGTACTAATTCTTCCTTCAAATATTACATGCATACAATTGTGAAACTTTAAATTAAGGTAGGGAAACAACTGGATCTTTAGTGAACAGTTCCTATCATCCTTTGCCACTGAGCATATATTTTAAGATGGTATACAAAATTGCAAAATCATGGCTTGCAAAGCAATTATAAATGTTAAGAAACATACATCTAGCAAGTAATTGTACTTATTTGTCTATAATCTCAGACTCATCATAGGAAAGCTATACTAAAATAAAAAATTCACTCTAATATCCATATAGACCGTGCATTAGATATCCATTGCTTAAAAGTGAAATAAACTTTTAATTGAACTTGATTCCTAATGATTGTGCACATATCCATAGGTTGCTATTTTGGCTACACTGTAGTCATAATTTGTCACTTTTTCCAGAATGCTTTTTCAAGTTCCCAATCTAGTCCAAAGATCTTGCATTTCATATGGTCACCTAAGTGGAAACTTATTGCTTAGTTTCACCATTGACAATTGAATTAACAATCAAACAAAACAACATGCAGTGTAACTGTCAACATCAATGTGATAATTTGTTAACACAGCCATTCAGTAATAGTCTGATGTAAGAGATACTTTATTTGGAAACCTATGAGTGTGCTTCTGAGATAATGCTTTCTAAACTGAATGCAAGAACTAGTTATGCACAATAATTTCCCTAACAAATAGAGAAAGGAAAAAGGAAGATAAAAATGGCGAGATTTTGAAATAATCAAAATCTTTTGCAGTGAAAAACTGATAAATTATATGGGCACTATATTGTACCTTCTAGTTCTTAATTTATCCACTTTTTAAATTTTCTTGCCCCATCTTAGAATTTAGATGAATAAAAGAGAGGCAATTTCCTCATATTTTACTTCAGTTAGTTCAAGAATGGAAAAGTATTATTGCAGGCAAAGTGTAGGCTATGTTAGTTAAACTTAGGTTGCTTTGAAATCATACAGCAAATGTGGCATGTTTTAACTCTTAATTGATTTCAGAGGGAATTAAGTGCAACATAAACCTGTAAGTTTAATGAGCTACCTCTTCTATTATTATATTGTGCAAACACAAAGTTATGCAATAGTGGATATCTTTAAGAGGATGATTCCTATCATGCATTGTATTTGGAAACACT
The DNA here is from genome assembly GCA_032468095.1 of Pareas carinatus. Lineage (NCBI taxonomy): Eukaryota > Metazoa > Chordata > Lepidosauria > Squamata > Pareidae > Pareas > Pareas carinatus. The sequence goes on along the minus strand of JANHFO010003084.1, from coordinate 95,827 downwards.
TTATTTTCAAGCACTATATTTTTAAGAGCCCTGCCAAATACTTTAAAGAACATTCACAAGCAAGGATAATTATTTATTAACATATTGCCCTCCCCCCCAAAACATCCCATGCATTAGCCTGATTTCAGCTAATGTCAATGGTTTACTGGGTTAAGATTCTGGGAATTAAAATTCAACACATTCGAAAAGTATCCAAGATGGATAATAAATCTATGGTGGGGTAGAGAAGGTATTTCTTTGCAAAGAAAGTTTGAATACCTACAGAAACAAGACATATTTTGAAAGTCTTTTTCAGATTGTGAAGGCTCAAAGGGTATCACTGGGCCTAAATTTGGCTATATATATAATGATCAGATCTGCAAAGTTTTACACATACCTAAGCAAAATACTGGCTGAATACAGCAAAGTTCTATTATGCTAGATAGACAACTTGGACTAAAGACAAATCCTAGCAACCCATTTTCTGATCATGCAGAAATCCGTTCATGGTAAAAAAAAATTTAGCAGCAAAATCATCTGTCAGTATTGTTCCTTTATTAACCCTCATCTAAAGCAAAAAGGACTAAAACATTTGATTCTCTAGATGTCATAATGTTACTACTTGTCCTCCAGAAGGTCAGGTGGTTCAGTTGTATCTCCAAAATGCCAATGCTTTTTTTTTCAGTAGTGCAATGAAAGTCAGATTCACCATTTTGCAAAATTCTCTTTGTTTCGTCATGTTAGTATATATATTTAAATTCTTATCATTCTTCAGGTCTGTTTATTTGCTTTGGCAAATAACAATGTTTCAGATGAATGGACATTTTTATATTCCAATTATTTTAAATGATGACTGTTCTGGTCCTAACATAATACACATAAGCTTTATTATCCTATATGTTTATCTTTTAAATTATCTATAGTTATAAACGTTAAAATGACTCATTCACTCACTCACTGATTGACTGTTGACTCATCACAACATCTCTAAAACCATTAACACTAGAAAGACGAAACTGGCTACATACCTTGGTCTTGCCATCTAGATGTTCACTAAGAAACAATTTTTCTGAATATTAATTTTTAACAGAGATATTTAACATTTTTTGAAAAAAAACACTGAGCATGAGCTTACACGAACAATGGAATGATTGCGCATGCACTTCTTTCCTTCACGCACTCCAGATGATGGCAGAGTTTACTGGCAGCGTTGCAGCTTGCCGAACGCCTGACCAAAATACTTTAACAGCTGTGCAGTGTTTGCAGGCACAGGGAGAACGGCCTGCCAAAAATAAATGTTGTGAGCCGCAGTGCTCTTTGGCATCGCCTGCCGAGTGGCAGTGGATTACCTCTAGCCTGCCTGCCACCACCAATCAACTGAGCGACGGGATGTGCTAAATCATCTGAGCGGCAGTGTCCTCCAAAGTGCTACAGGTTTTTTTGGAAGGGACATATCCGACCGCCTCGCTGCCCTGTTCCGGGTGACCTATTCTCTCCTGCAAATGGTGAGCTGGGATGACCCACTTAGGGGTCGGGCAGAGGATTTCAGCTGCTATCTGCAGGATAAGATCGATAGGATTTAGGGTGACTTGGACTAGTATGAACAGGTGGATGGAGGCAAGTCTTGAGAGTGTTTGTTGGGAAGAGTTTGATGCTGTGACTCTCGAGGACCTGGACAGGATTCTGGAGCGGTTGAACCCGAACACATATTTACTGGGTTTGTGCCCATCCTGGTTGGCTCCAGGTTATTGTGGGGGCCTCATTGAGTGAGGGGTTTTTGCCACACTCTCCAAAGGAAGCTCCCTGGACCCAGCTGATTTAGGAAACTATCGTCCGGTCTCCAATCTTCTTTTTGTGGCGAAGGTTGGAGAGAGTGTGGTTGTGTATCAGCTCCCCAGGCATCTGGAGGAATCAGTCTATTTAGATCCGCTCCAGTCCAGTTTCCGGCCTGGGTACAGCACAAAAACGGCATTGGTCGCTTTGGTTGATGATCTCTGGAGGGCCAGAGATATGTGTTGTTCCTCTATCCTGGTTCTATCCTGATCTCTCAGCTGCTTTCAATACCCTCAATCATGATATCCTGCTGTGCCAGTTGGGGGTGGTGGTGGGAGTAGGCGGTACCATCCTATTGTGTTTCCGCTCCTACTTCTCCAACAGGTCGCAGTCAGACTCAAGCTCAACCCCTCCAAGACTGAGTGGCTGTGATTACCGGTGTCCCAATATAGCCAGCTTGAACCATTGCTGGGTATTGGGGGCAAAGCATTGGCCCCCATGGAAAGAGCACGCAACTTGGGGGTTCTCCTGGATGCACGGCTGTCTTTGTAACATCACATAGCAGCAGTTGCCGAGGGGGGCCTTCTATCGGGTTCGCCTGGTATGACAGTTGTGCCCCTTTCTTGATCGGGACTCCCTACGAGCAGTCACTCAAGCACTCATCACTTTCCGTCTGGACTACTGCAATGCTCTCTACATGGGGCTTCCCTTGAGATGCACACGGAGACTCCAGCTAGTCCAGAACGCAGCCGTATGGGGGATTTTTGGAGTGAGTGGGCATGCCCATGTAACTCCACTCCTGCATGTGTTGCACTGGCTGCTGGTGGCCTTCCGGGTGCGTTTCAAGGTGTTGATTACCACCTTTAAAGGGCTCCATGGCATAGGGCCTAGTTACTTGCAGGACCGCATTCTACCAATGGATACCTCCCACCGACCCAAATGCTCCCACAGAGTAGGCCTCCTCAGGGTGCTGCCGGTCAGACAATGTTGGCTGGCGACCCCCAGGGGAAGAGCCTTCTCTGTGGCGGCACCCACCCTCTGGAATGATCTCCCTCTGCAATATGTACTATTCTGGAACTTCATACCTTCCGCCATGCCCTGAAGACCCATTTATTCCAACAGGCTGGCTTGATCTAGCTGTGCTCCAGTCCTCCTGTTTTAATCTGGGATTGAAACTGGTTTTAAATATTTTAATTAATTTTATGATTCAGAAGGACATCATTTTATTGATCTTCCCCATCTTCTTAATTTGGCCTCATTTAATGTTCTTAATGTGGTTTTATTGCTCTTTGTTGTACTGTGCTTTTAGCTAGCCTGTCAGTCGCCTGACTCCTTCGAGAGAAGGGCGGGGTATAAATAAAATTATTATTACTATTATTTTTTTCTGGTGAACACAGCTGCCTGATGTTAAGCTGGAGTTGGCCTTCTCCAATTATCAAGCTCTTTCCAAGAGCCTAGG
>JANHFO010003084.1:80302-92516 GCA_032468095.1 Pareas carinatus | reverse complement strand
TTATTCTTATTCTTATTCTTATTCTTATTCTTATTCTTATTCTTATTCTTATTCTTATTCTTATTCTTATTCTTATAATAGCAGTAGTACAGTATGCTTGCTCATGAAAACAAATGCTTTAGTTTTAAGATCAGCTAAGGCTGATGTTTTTTAGCCAAGTTTATAAACTCAGTTTAAAGCATCACATAAATACCACATAGTACAATATTGAATAATGGTTCCCAAAGAATTGAAATGTATTTAAGTATGTTAATGAATGCTATAAAGCAGAAGCAAATACAATTAAATTTTCTTATATTCTTTTTATGATATCAATAATAATGATGATGAACAGGCAAGTAATTTGTTGGTAATTTTTTTTAAAGATTTGGAATAGCATAGCAAGAAACAAAGAGTTAGTGCCAACCAAAGTAAAAGAGAAAAGCTTGGGTCCAATAAAACTCAAGAGAACTTCAGAACCAGGTTCTGAAAGAGGAGGTCAGCAAAACTGTTCTTCATTCTGTTATAGAAGTTTATTTGAATCTCAACATCCATTTTGCCTTATAAAATCAATTTAAAGATCATTATATTTTCCTGTGTTGTTCCACTGCATAATAGGATCTTTTTTGAAAGAGAAAAATAAATTTTATTCAATTTCTTTCGCTTCTCTGGTTCTTTCCCAGTTTCATTTCAAAGGGTTTGCTGTTGAGGTTGTTGTCATTTTTTTACTAGGAAAAATTGTTTCTGTTGCTTTTGGTGTTTCAAAACCTAGAAGCAAAACCTAATTGTACCTCTCTTGCCATCAGACTCCATGTTGCTGTCTGCTGGTAGATTTTTCCTTTTAAGATAACAATAAAAAAGGGAATTGTATTTATTTTAAGATGTCTAAAGAAGATGAAAAAGGAGAGTTTGGCTTGATATAAATGACTCAGCTTTCCCAAATCGGAGAGGCAGATGTTTTCAGAAGTTGTCACTGTTTTCCTCCTTTTCCCTTGACTGTCAGTAATGTTATGATCTCTGATCCCATCCATATGGATGGTATCTCATCTAGTTCCAAATGCCTGAAGCAGATTTCATGTCTGTCATCACAATTAAGGGAAACAGCATAGTTTCAAATCTTTCCATAGAAAGAATACATTAATAAGTAAGGTTCCTTGTTCCCTTTCTCCTTCTTCTTTCTTTAACTTTCCATGAACTTTAGGTCAAATAAAAAGGGAGGATTATTTGGTTGTTGCTGCAACATGGAACTACACTTGGGGTGAAAAAGTATATACGTGCATATTTTGTTTCTAACAGCTAGGTCAGTGATCTGCGACTTGGAAATGAATTGCTGCTCTTCCCCTTCCCTTCTTCCGACTCACATTCTTACTTAGGACAAATCTCTGATTTACTGGTATCAGTAGTGTATTGTACATTGATTTGATTGTTACTAATCTTTTGCCACTCTATGAACCAGTAGAAAATGGTGATTTATCTTCTTTCTAGTGATTTCTGTTCAAGTATTAGGGAAATTATTCATTATTTTCCCTTAGGGTTTGTGTTCTCACTTTCTTCAAGTTATCTTCATAAGTCTTGGATACTATTGTCCTAATTTTCTTCATTGGTATTGTCTCAACTTTTCCAGTTTTTTCTATATCTGTTTTAAGGCATGATGCCCTAAACCAGATCCAATTCTTGAAGTGAGGATTAACCAATGTAGATTAAACTCTTATGTTGATGCAGTTGAAAATGCATTTCAATCAATCAGAATAGAGATTGAAGAGACCCTGGAGGTCTTCTAGTTCAACCATCTGCTCAAGCAGGGGACACTGTACCATTTCAGACAAATAACTGTCCAGTTTCTTCTTAAAGACCTCCAATGATGAAGCACTCACAACTTCTTTTTTTGTGTTTTGCATTTTTTTTCCAATGTACAAACATTTAACATTCACAATAACAACCATTAAAATATATACATGAACCACTAAGTAAATAAAAATCAATATACAAGATCATTACAATAAAACTATCATAACTCATTTCCAGTGTAAGAGGTAAGCATTTGTTTGCATATAGTATTTTCTTCCATTTACATTCAATATATTCTCTAAGCCAATTTATCATTTTTAATTCATTTCTACTTAATTTCTGTTCCTCAATAAATCTTTAATTTCTATTTACTCTGATACCTTATCTGATTTTAAAATAAAAGCATAAACAAAAACATAAACAAAACAAGACAAACATCCAAAAAATAAAAAGAAACATAAGTAAATGAATAAAAGATAAATAAGTAAAAAGAAAAAAACTTACAAGTTGAGAAAGTTAGCTTTACATTATGTATAGAAGAAATTCAATCAGGATATCAAATGAGGACTTTCATTCAACATATCTTTCAAATTTTACTCTATATTCCATCTTAACGGGTTTGAAATTTACAAGACAAAATTTTTTATTTTTTACTTTTTTGCTTTAAATTCCCTATCAAATCTAGAAACCTTTCCTTTTCTCTCTGCTTCTTTCTATTATTTCACTTTCTGTATTAATCTTTCTTTCCTTCATTTTTTTCCACTTCCTTTTCATTCTTGCTTTTTTCCCTTCTATCTTTTCTATCACCAACCCTCTTTCCTTCTCTTACTTTTCAACTTATTTCATGCTTTCTTTCTACCTTCCTTTCCTTTCTTTCCCCCCTTTCTTTCCTCCTTCCTCTTATTTTCTTTCTACTTTCTTTTACCTTCATCTCAATTCTTCACTCCTTGAAGTTGATATTTCTTATGTCTCCATATAGATGACAATCCAAAGTAAAGAAAGTTAGATATAGTTATGAAATTTTATTAACTAATGCAATTATTAATATTTTTTCTTACCTAGGTTACAGGATTACTTGCTTCTCAGTGGAATATTCCCATGTTTGGGTTTGTGGGTCAAACAACCAAGCTGAGCAACTCATTTTTTTATGACACTTACGTCAACCTTGTCTCACCAGTGCACCTAGTAGGTGAAGTACTCCATAAAACACTTCAGTATTTTGGTTGGAAATATATTGGTCTCTTTGGAAGTTCATATGATGCATTTATGTGGGGTGAAACAGAGGAATTATGGAGAAGTATAGAAAAACAACTCCAATTCAATATAACCATCATGGCGAAGGTGAGATACAATACAAAAAATCAAAGCCTCCATGAAGAGAAGCTGAACTATATATCATCTGTTGCCAGAAGTAAGTTTCAGAAGAAAAGAAAATTTAATTAATATAAATTACAAAAACATCTGAGTTCCTTGGAATAAAATAAAGTAAAAATACCCAATCTTCCCCATTATCATTTTTTAAAGAGCTGGAAGACGTTACATGATTAACTCCCTCCATTTGTAACCAGAATTATTAATACAATGCCTAGAATGTCATATGGATCGTATCATAAAATAGAAATACAGGCAGTCCTCAACCTACAACAGTTCGTTTAGTGACCATTTAAAGTTACAACAGCACTAAAAAGTGACTTTTCACGCTGACAACTGTTGCGGTTTCCCCATAGTCATGTGATCAGAATTAGAATGCTTGGCAACTGACTCATATTTATAAAGGTTGCACTTTCCTGTGGTCACATGATCCCCTTTAACAACCAATGGCAATGAGGAAGCCACATTCACTTAACAACAACGCTACTAACTTAACAAGTTCAGTGATTCACTTAACAACTGTGGCGTAAAAGGTTGTAAAGGGGGCAACATTCGCTTAATAAATGTTTCACATAGCACCAAAAAGTTTGGGTTCAATTGTGGTTGTAAGTTGAGGACTATCAGCATTTACATATTTGACTCCTAATATTATTCTTACTAACCAACACCCCTGCTCTCCCCATGCGCCTTTGGCTTTAAGGTTTGATTTTAACTTTTTATCTTTTAACTTAGATGTAACTGTAAGCTGCCCAGAGTTACCCTATGGTAAGACGGGCGGCCAGTTAATTATATATATAAATAATAAATAAGTAAAACAAATGATGTTTCTCCTAATTTATTTAGAGTTGTTTAAAGACCTAAAGCATTGGTGTTTGTCTCTGGAGTATGAAAATAGCACTTCGTTGCAACAAATCATATTTTTTAGATGAGCAATTACATAGATTTAAATGGAGTTAGCCATTTGGTACAATCCAAGTACCCTTTTTATATACTTGCGTCCCTGGAAATGCATTGGAATACTAAGAATGTTTAAAAGAGTACACAGGTCTCTGAATAGCATAGACATGCATAGATATAGATTTAGGTGTAGGTGTACATGATAAATATAGATAAATATAAAAATAGATGATATAGATGTAGATATACATAATGTAGTAATTTTGAGACTTTTTCAAATAACAGCTGTATTTTTAAAACTACTCATAAAGGAAAAAGATAAGAGAAGTCTTTGACCTACAATCCCTATACTGGTGGTTTTTATTCAGTAGCATATTTATTCCTGCCATCTCAATCCCACCTCCATGCCAAAAGCCACAGACTCACTGCTGCCTATTTTCTCTGGCACTTTCATGCTGACCACAGTCGCAAATCATCCCAAGACTCTTGGTTCCCAGCAGCTTTATTTTATTTATTTATTCATTTAATTTAGTAAAGCATATATGAGAAAAACAAATATAAGTAGTAGCATACTATATAAACATGTAGGTATAGATAGGTATAAGCATATGCATAATAATAAATGAGTATGAATAAATGGGGACAATAGGACAGGGACGGTAGGCACACTAGTGTGCTTATGCACACTCCCTTATAGACCTCTTAGTTATGGAGTGAGGTCCAAAGTACCTAGTTTAAGGTTAAAGATTTGGGAGTTTAGGGATGTAATAACAGTGTCAGGTAATGAGCTCCGATCACTGATCATTCTGTTACTGAAATCATATTTTCTGCAATCGAGTCTGGAGCGGTTCACTTTGAGTTTGTATCTGTTGTTATCCCGTGTATTATTGTGGCTGAAACTGAAGTATTCATTCATAGGTAGAACATTGTAATAGACAATTTTGTGAACTAAGCTTAGGTCAGACCGTAGGCGATGTAGCTCTAAAGCTTTCTAGGTCCAGAATTTCAAGTCTGGTGGCATTATGTATTCTATTGGGGGCTGAGGAATGAAGTACTCTTCTTGTAAAATACTCTGAACTTGTTCAATTGTATTGATGTCTGTTAAACAATATGGATTCCATGCCCTGGTTTGCAATTCAATATTACTGGAGAAGCTTTGCAAAATTAGCTTTCTCTTCCAAGTTGCTTCACAAAACATACTTAAACACTTTTTTACTTAATATTCCAAAGATCTTTTGTATTACTTAATAAGATACACACATGCATACACCCACCATACAAACATCAAATCTATACTTTTGTGTGCAGTGAATAGTAATGAATCAATTGCTTTGACTGTTGATTTGATATCTGGTTGCTTTGAGCTTCCATTTCCTTTTCATTAACTTTAGATAAGAGACAACTAATTGCTAAAATTTCTTTGCAGTTATTGTTCTAATCTGCAGTCCTTTGGATGCAAGATCCATTTTATTACAGGCCAAAGAATTAGGTATGACAAATGGACCATATGTGTTCTTTGTTCTGCAACAGTTTGAGGTCAGTAAGTAGCAATGGATATTTTATGATTCTATTTAAAACATTTTTAGATTATGTAATAATAAAAGGGCAACTGTGGTTCTAATGTTTACTTTAGCTTAAACAAAGAAATAAAATACATAAATTAGAATATATTATCAATAAGGGAAAGATGACAACCAATCCATCATGTGAGGATTCCAAAAACATGTAAAATAATTGTTTTAAGCAAGTGAAGACAAAAATCTCCCAGGTTTACCAACCAAAAGCATTCCAGTAAGTGATATTTTGGAAAAGAATAGACCTATAGGTGGTGTATACATGAGACACATGGCAATGATTAACTTAAATGCTTAAGTCACAAATAACATAATGTAAACTTCCTTTTTTGTCCTTACATTCTGGACCAAAGTTGAATACTCTTCAAGGCTTGTACCACATTGCAATAATCCAGACAGGTTACTAAGGTATGAGTGACAGAAAGCGAGACCTCTTGATGCAGTAATATTCTGTGCTTATTGTGTGCAATAAACACACAAGATGAAGATGTGTAAAGAATGACCCATCCACACCTGTTCTGTTTGACAGGAGTGGTATGGTCCCAAAGAACTCCCACATTGTGCAATCTTTGTCAGCTGTGGATGAATATTACAAGTAGTTTCTTTATTGCTGCTCACTTATAGAAATCTTGCCAAACTAAAACACGTTCTGCACAACCATCAGATAAATCCCATGAAGAAATTAGGAAGATCTTTTCCAAACTAAAGAAGTAAAAGCTCAGGTTCCAGGATCAAAATCCACAGCCACATGGTCTTAGTAAGTTGAGATAAAAACTATTCTTCTCCATCCAGATATTGAAACTTCAGTTGATTGTACAGAGAGCTGAGGTAAAACAAATTAATATCAGCATACTGATAAATTGTACACCATGTTGAAAGGTAACCTCTCAGCGACTTACTGTAAATGTTAAACAAAAATTATCTCTCCCAATCAACACTAACTGGAACTGCCCCAAAGGAAGAAAAACCACTCAGGACAGTGTCAGAACAGCTATTCAAACACTCAGACCCAGGGTGGGCAGTGTGGATTGCTATCCCATTCCAAACCCATAAAAGGTCACTGACATACATCACCAATCCTGCCCCAATGCTATCTCTGTCTGAATCCAGACTGGTAAGGGGTCCAGATAATTTGTCTTCTCCAGATCCTTTGGATCTGCAAGCTAGCAACCTTGTCTACCACCTTTGGTAGGCAAGAAATTGTCCAGTTCTGTTGGATACTGAAATAGCTTCTTAAGGAGAAGTTGGAGCAACCATCCTCTCTCTCAAAAATGCATTTATTATTATATAGATCTACCCTTGTGCTTCCACTGTGGAGGCCGTGGTTAGCCAGAAGGGGCATGGATTTAAAACAGAAGATGACATACTCACATCCCAAGGACCCAATCAGTCAGACCCAAGACTACCAGGTCTCACTTCTTCCAGATAATGTACAAAACCATGTTTAGTCAGTTTCATAAAACCTATATAGTTGAAGTTCAATGTAGCACAAATCCAATCAACTTTATCCATCAGCTACATATAATAGTTATCAATAGCCACCATAGGGCTTGGGCACCAAGAACAAGGCTACTGGATTTATGACCCCTGCTCAAGGAGCAGGTGAAGAAGTGGGTAGGGGGCACCTTTGCACATATTTGCCTAGTAAACCAATTAGACCCTTTCCTCGACTGAGAGGCCCTTCCCATGGACACTCATACTTGGTCACCTCCCATTTGGATTACTGCAATGTACTTTATATGGAGCTGCTCTTGAAGACAGCCCAGAAATCTCAACTGGTCCAGAATGCAGCAGCATGCACAGTAATGACAATCCCTAGGTTTTTCCATCTCATTTGTGTATCAGCTCCAATGATGTTTAGTTTCTTTCTGGATGTAATTCAAGATGCTGGTCATCACCTTTAAAGCTCTAAATGGCACATGGACAGGTTATCTTCAGGACTGCCTTTCTCTAAGACATTTACCCATTCTGCCAGGTCAAATAAAGTGGGCACACGCCTAGTCCCTTCCTCTAAAAATTGCCAATCAATGGGAGCTAGGAAGCATGCTTTTTCCATACCAACCACTGCCCTATGGAACATTCTGCCTCCTAAAGTTTAGCAGGCCTCTTTCCTCCTACCCTTTCATAAATTTTCAAATACCATACGCAGTTCAGATGCTGGACCATTCAGGTCCCGTCTCTTGACTCAACCATCTCCGGAGTAATAATCACGTCGCCCTCGCTTCTGTGTCACATGAACAGTCATATTTGATAAGCCCTCCTAAATAAACCAACTTTCCCATGTGTTTGAGTAGCCCAACCCCCCAAGTCCCGAGAATGGCAAATTCCTATTGAGCAGTAGCTTGTCTCTTTTCTAATTGTAGAAATGAGAAGAAGGAATTTGACACTTTACCCCTAATATATTAATGTGTTCTACAGAGCAGGGAGGGTCAAACTCAATATCACTGAAGGCCACTGCCACCTCTGCCACCCCCTGCCCACAGCTGCCACTGCCACTGCCCCTCCCATGACCCCCATGGCTGCCTCTGACCCCTCTGTGACCCCCTGTGGCCATATTTGGGATTTGGGATTTTTATATTAGCATTTAATGTGAAAAAAACTGTGTTGAAAATCTCACTGGCAATACTTTTAGCTTATCTGTGAGGTATATGTTATTGATCTTTACATTTACTCATTACTAAAACTCATAATTTCTCTCTCTTGTATTCCAGGCCTACTTTTTGGAAGAGACTTGGAATCGTGAAAATTTCAGCATCTTAGAGGCTTATCAGTCTGTTTTTTTAATAGCTCTTAGATCTTACAGGGAATATAAGAGCTATTCTGATTTCATGAAGGAGCTCCACGACAAGCTAAAGGAGAAGCAGCCCTCTTACAGTTTATTTTCTTTACAAGAAGAGGTTATATTTATTGCATTAATACAACCTTATTAAGAATATACATGAAAGGATATTTTTTATCATTCCCATGACTTGATTTGGTGTCAATGCTGCCAAATTTTTACATACCTAAAATTAAACTAATCATTAATCAGACAATTCATCTCTAATCTGATGGTTTTTAGTTGTTTACACTTAAACTTCTCAAATCCCTTGTCATAACAATGTGGGCTTGAATTGTCCCTAAATTTAGTGGGCACCAAGTTGGAAGAGGCTGAACTAAGGATTTTGTGAAATTAAAAATCATGCTGTGGTGAAATAATCATAGTAAAGAAATGAGACAATTTCAATATTCTGTGCAAGTAACAACATGGTAGCTACTGTTCTTTTTTACTCTTCACCAGTTTTAAAACAAAAGCAGTGTCTCTGATTATGTTACAATGACATGCTAAGTAATGTCGGTTAACTAACATAACCATCTTAACCACTTGCACTATTTGCATTTCTTTATTTCATTGGATCAACTGAAGCCCAGATACTTGCCATTTGAGGAATTGTAAATTGGGATATGTATCTAAAGCTGGGGAAATAATTTGGAATAGGATTTCTGCAAATTAGGGCAAGGTTACTGCTAAAATTCCATCTTCTACGATACTATTAAAGCAGAAACCCTGATCTCTGGGTTAATTTGCAATCAGACAATTTTAAGTCCAAACTTTTTCATATATTGTATCTTTTTTCAGTTAAATTCTTATGCTGCATACCTTCATGATGCTGTTTTGCTTTATGCATCAACTGTAAAAGAAATATCAGAAGAGAAAAAGGATTTCCTTGATGGAAGGGCATTTATCAACACTTTAAAAGGTTATAAAAAAACCCCTCTGTATGGTAAGCTTGTGTGTTAAGACTATACTCATTATAAGTTGACAAGGCCAATAATATAGCAAAAACTTTGACTGTGGTTACCCAAAATACAAAAGTACAAGGAAGCTGAGATGGAATCTGGGTATTCTATGTGTTTAGTTTATAGTATTTCATGCAAACTCAGAAACTAGGCTGAGTAAACATATAATGGGTAGCTGTGTCATGTGAAGATCATATCTGAAAGTAGAATAATTTCTTAGGGATCTCCATATAAACAAGAACAGGAATATTTTTTATAGCCACATGGCCCAATGGAGGTATTGAATATCAAATATGATCAGAGCCAAAGGCAAAATGGGAAAGATCTGATCTGGCAAGAGATCTTTTTCTCTTTATTACATGCTGCTTGTAATCAGACTCTTTCTAAAGTCAATAAAGCAATTCATTTTTCGGATTGCTTTATTGATTTATACTATTCTTGGAAATATTTCTATTTCAGTCTATTTAGTTAATATAGAATATGAAGGAACTGTAGGTTTGACAACATAAACCTCTGTAGATTTGGAAGATTCAGAAGAATTGTCCAAGGATAAATAGGGTATATAAGAAATGTTTAAATATCTGTATCTTGAATGTCTTTGTTATCGAGGCATCACTGGTCCTGTGCACATTGATGAACTGGGTGAGAGAAAAATGGATTATTCTGTTTATGATCTTCAGGAATCTGAAAATTCTACTCACTTCATTCCTGTACTTAATTTTGACAGTTACAGAAGAACATTAAGGTATTTCTGCCTGTATATATATTTCATAAATTCTTTGTAATTTAATCGTTCATATAGGATGAAAAATTTATGCATAGAGATTTAGTTTGTCAAGTACAATATATAGCTTCTTTATTCATCTATTGAAGGAGTAGCTTAGTGTCTTTATTTTATGGAGAATGAATTTAGGCCAACTTCAGTCAGAAGCATAGTTCTTTTTATAGTTATAGCAACCTGACCCTTGATTTTCATGGTTTACTTTTTCTATGAGTTCATGTGTACAGAATCTATTCACGTCTCGTACAAACTGAGCTCATGAACATGTCCATATATTTGAACTCATGAACATGTATATATAGTTTGCTTGTTAATAATAAGACATTGTGTTTCTGAGATATTTTCTCAACTATCCAGTCCAATCTGTACCTATCATTTTTCTGTTTTTTTCCACGCACTAAATGGCTCTCACCCAAACTGGCTTTCAAAATAGTAAAAATCAGTTAGATACTTACAAGTGCATATAAAATCTACACCTGTACAATCTGTGTATGTAGATAATGATATATAAATGTGGAAATAGATTCAGCAGGGACATGCTGGGGCAGTGAATTTAAGTGTGACTTTTGTTTGAATTGTTATAGTGTTCAGATAATTCAGGAAATTCAGAATGCAAAGTTTATTTGACATGGCTTCAGAATATTTTAATCAATTTTGTCTAGTTTCAGACATTCGGAAAACAGAGGTAAACCTTAGAATAGTTGCTTATTCTGAGGAACTGACACAGTTTGCCATAACTAAGCATATTTCAGTACTTCTTTGGTTCATATGTTGCAGCTACAGAATGAATATAATGGTTTCTGATTAGATATTGTTTAAGTAATATTTATAGGGAGACATCTCATATGCAAGCTTTAAAGCAGGGGTGTCAAACTCAATTTCATCGAGGGCCACATCAGCATTATGGGTGCCCTCAAAGGGCTGATTGCCTGTAAGACTATGTACACAGGTAGTCCTCAATTTACAATGGTTCATTTAGTGACCAAAGTTACAACAGAACTGAAAAAGTGGCTTATGCCCATTTTTTACACTTATGACTGTTGCAGCATCCCCATGGTCATGTGATCAAAACTGAGATGCTTGGCAACTGATTCATATTTATGACGGTTGCAGTGTCCTGTGGTCCTGCAACTTTCTGACAAGAAAAGTTAATAGGGAAACTAGATTCACTTAACAACCATGTTACTAATTTAACAACTGCAGTGATTAACTTAACAAATGTGGCAAGAAAAGTTGCATAATGGGGCAAAACTCACTTAACAATTTCTCACTTACCAACATAAATTTTGGGTTCAATTGTGGTCATAAGTTGAAGACTACCTGTACTATTAAACTGAGGTCATGGAATCCTGTACTGCACCATCTTCTACCAAATGACCTTACCCAACGACTTCATCTACTGCTGGTATTAAGAAGGGGCAGCGAGGAATCCTGGTCAGTCAGGCAAAGCTGTTCATGATCTCACCAAGTGTTGTAAAGATCTGGATGGGGAGGAACATCTGCACCTCAACGCTAACAATAGGGAGATTTCAGGTCAGCTGAATCTAGAGCAGGCTCACCTTTTATATTTGTTGCAAGGCAGATGAAACCTCATCTTCTGCAGATGTTGCTGTCTATAATTGGGGGAATGAAGAAGGGTTGAGCCTTCTCCAACCACCCCCACTCCTACAACTTCCAAATAAGCAGAAAATCAAGTGCGTGTGTGTGGAGGGGTAGGGAGTCACTTGGTATCAGCCCAACAACCAGTTGAAAAGGACAGAGGGAGAAAGGAGTCTTGATGGGTCAATGGCCTTTGGCAGCCTTTCCCCGGCTTCTCAGAAAGAGCGCCGCCCTCGAAGTGCTGGGTCCGAAAAAGATCGGAGGGGAGCGACTTATGTGGGGTAAAGAAAGCTGGGGTGTCCTTTGAGATGGTGGGAAAGGGGATCACTTCCGGTTCTGAAGGCAACAGGACGTGAGAGAGCGAGTTCTGCCTCTCACGCCTGAAACTCGCTTCTTGGGGGGCCCTTAGGGGCCGGGCAACCCCTTTTTGGGGAGCCTGCCATTT
>JANHFO010003084.1:31247-41352 GCA_032468095.1 Pareas carinatus | reverse complement strand
GTGGTTAGAGTGCAGTACTGCATTCTACTTCTGTTAACAGTTGGCTGTCAGTAAGTTCAGCAGTTCGAGTCCCACTAGCTCAAGGTTGACTCAGCCTTCCATTTTTCCGAGGTCGGTCAAATGAGGACCCAGATTGTTGCGGGCAATATGCTGATTTCTGTAAACTACTTAGAGAGGGTTATAAAGTGGTATATAAGTCTAACTGCTCTTGCTAATGCTCACTGTAGCCCCTGTGACCCACCTGAGACCCTCTGCAGGTGTCACTGACCCCTCCCCCACGGCCACCCGATTTCCCTGTGGTCCTCCGACTCCCATGTGGACCACCTGTGGCTCCACTGCCACCAGCCCCACCGCCTCTCAGAGTGCCTGCTCACATCTAGGGCAGCCCTACGGGCTGGATTCAAGGAAGCCATGGGCTGAATCCAGCCCACAGGCGTTGTGTTTGTCACCTGTGTTCTACAGTGATGAAAATATTGAATAGAAGCTAAGTTATACTTGGAGGAAACAAACAAACAATAGACTTGTTTGTTTGTAGTACAGTAGTCACAATTAGTTTGAGAACTTAAGGAATTCCTTATGAATTTAAGATTCCTGCTGACCTTGACTGGTCTCTAATCATCAGAAGTCATATAAATCAGGCATTAATCTAGCAGGTTCTTTAGTGGAGAATTTTAGGAAGGAAAATGGGGAAGAAAAGAATCACATAATGGTTAATTATGGCTATTGAAATGCAGGTTAGACAAAGGATAGAGCAGAGGCTATAATAGTGTTTTTCAAACTTGGCAACTTTAAGATATGTGGATAGCATGGAAAATTCTGGGAGTTTAAGTGAACACATTTTAAAGTTGAAAAATATTGCTATAGAATGTAAGAATCATGAGGGTTTTTTATTTTAAAGTCAGTTCTCGGAATTGGCCCTGGATTCACATGCTCTGGGAAAAAAAATCTAAACAAACATTAAAATCAAATACAGCAGGAGGTCTGGCGGCTTTTTAGATCAGTAAGGTTTCTGGATATTTTGTTGACTCCTAGTTCAGATGAGCTCAATGCCAGAGAATAAGTTAATTTGTTTTTGTGTAATATTTTTTTTTGTTTGTGTACATGAATTTACTACAGCATTTTTTTACAATAAGAGCATTTAAATTCTAGACTTATAAAAATGTACCTAAGTGTTTGTAAATGCTTTGGCACTGGAATCTATTCTCAACCTAATGCTATTCAATATAAATGATTAGACTATGAAATAATAGGGATATTTACCAGAATTGAAGCATAGTTAACAAAAGTGCTGTTAAATTTATATTACTGTTTTGCTGTCAACTCCTATCTATGTTTATAAAGTAATTATGAAGATCAGAATACAAAGTATTATGAATTTTAAGCACTAAATTCATAAAAATACATATGAATAAACAAACAAAAATGATACTATAGTTAAGTAAGAACAACAATTTCATAGTACAATCAAAAAGTAGTTTCAGTTAACACAAGGTTCTGACTGTGTGGCAAACCACTAATAAGTAAACCATCTAGAACAGTGGTTGCCAAAGTGGGTGGGAATGGGGGGATGGCCTAGGGCGGTGCTAAGACACAAGGGGAGCGGCAGGGGACGCTAAGAGGCAAGGAGACGACAGGGGGTGCTAAGAGGCAAGGGGGACGGCAGAGGGTGCTGCCCAGAAAGCGCAGGAACACAAGCCTCCCTCCGCATAAAGAACGTAAGGTGCAGCACGACCGGTTTGGGAGCGCCGCCCTCACCCCCGCTGCGCTGCCCTCACCACCGCTACATTGGAAAAGGAGCACACCTTTTGTGCTGCACCTTATGCTCCTTACACACTGGGAGGCTTGTGCCTGTCCCCGTGTCTTCTGGCCAATGCCTGGCTCTTGCCTCTGACGGCAGAGGGGGGTGGTGGCAAGTGGGGTTGTCCGCAGCCCCTCCATCCCAAGCAGCACTTCAGACCTCGCCCTGCTTGGCGTTCCTGGACTCCCGGGGCTGAGACTGGACAAGGGGGCAGAGGTCCCCCAGCGAGTGCGTGTGTAAGAGAGAGAGAGAGGGAGAGGGGGCATTGTTGGCTCGGCAACTGGGATGGGAAAGTGCTCCCAGGTTTCTCTTTGTGTCTCTTTCTATGTGTGTGTGTGTTTCTGTGTCTCTTTCTGTGTTTGTGTTTGTGTGTGTGTGTCTCATTTTCTATATCTCCGTGTATCTGTCTCTCTGCTCTCTCTCATTCTCATTGTCTGTGTGTGTCTCACTCTAACTCCCTCCCCCTCCCCAAGCCAGAGCTCTGCATGCCGCCAAACAGGAGTTCGGGTGGCAGCGGGAGGCATTGAGGATGAGTTTGTAGCTCCATGGGGACGTTGGCCTGAAAAAGTTTGGGAACCACTGACTAGAACTTAGTAGTTATCTTCCTGTCTTCTTTATTTTGTTTCAGTTACAGGAAATATAATGAAATAATTGAACTGCTATAAAACATACCTATAGTCAAAGAGTACTGAACAGCCTTGTAAGACAATACAATAATTCTTGACAATTCACAAAGGTTTACAAACAACAATCACAATGTTGATGTTGGAATTTTTGGTTGCATACATGGGACTGTCTGTACTCTGGCAAGGATAAATGTGACCAATGAGAACAAAAATGCCTTTGTTGATTATCTCAACCTTCTTCATTTTCCCTCACTGTGTGGTTTTGGTTTTTTTGAATTTCTGCTATATATCATAGTTCTATAAATCAGTACTTTTCCGCCATGTAACAACAGTTCTGTAGCAATTCCAAACACAAATTGCTAATTTGGAGGACAGAAGACTTTAATAGGAAAGGTATGAATAAAAATCTTCACTGAAAACATTCTACAAAAATTATCTTTATAACAATTTGCCGACGCATGTTACCTTAAGATATATTAGAATTGCTTCTATTGCTTACTGTGCAAGTAATTGAAACCTTGCTATTAATTTCAATGCAAACAGATTATAGCTTCTGCTAAATAGCATCAAAGGACAATGCAACTGAATTTCTTAAAAAAGAAATTATACAGTTGAAGCAGACATCCTTTTAGGAAAACTCTAAAACCGTATTCATTTGTTTGATACCATAGCAACATCACACACAAGAAGCAATCTTAGAATACAAAATTGAGAGCTTTCTATATACAAATAAGGAATCAGTTGTTCAATGCTTCCGTTGATTTCATTTGTTTTTGAAGTACAGCATTTCTAGCAAACCACTTCACAGTAAATACATTCTCTCCTCAAAACATTTAATCTACCAAAAAGGAATACAACAAAATAAAACCATCGCCCTGAAGAACATAAAGAAAACAATCATTCAGAGTCCTCAAATTAGCAAAATATCATTTTTTTGTAATAAAAAATAAGTATGAATTTAAACTATGAACCCTAAAATCTGTCAGCCTCTTAGGAGTTGCCTTTAAGAAAGTAGTACTTGTGGAAACTTTGTTGATTCTGAGTTCGGATGAGCACAATGCCCAAGGAAATGAAGTTGATTTGTTTGTGTATTCATTATACTATAATATGTAATCCAAAATATACTCTGTCTATATCTTTTACTAAAGTCCATTATTTTGTCTCTTATTAATGGCCAACAATTTTGGAAGAACTCAAATTTCTGCGTTATTCACATAGCCTCACCAGGGTTCACCGAAAGTGAAAGAAGACACTTTATGCTTTATGAGATTGTAAGAAAAGTAAATTGTGTAATTGGGGGAAATATTCATCCACATTTAAACTTGGACCAGGTGGTATAGAGTCTGTAGTGCCTTGCCTTATCGGTATGTCAAAGACCAATTTAATTTTCAACAAAAGTACTCTTTGGATTGCTAGGGATTTCCTCAAGTAATATGTTACTTCAGGTAACTAGGGTGGACCATCTGAATGGGCCTATCATTCTTACAAAGCCTGAATGATGGTCAACCTCATCATCATGAGGAACTTATCAGCGCATACCAAGGGACGCACGAAAATATTCCCCAATATCAGAGTACATATTATTTGATCTGACATAAATGCCAAGGCCAATGTGATCTGAAAGAAACCAAAAATTGAAATGGTGATTCTTGGAGTCTGATCCTCAAGGAGGGGTCATTAAAATAACCCAGGACGGGCAGCCTGGATGAATTTATAACTGCTCATTCTGTGACATTGAATAACTTGAGTTAAGGAGGTTTCCATATATCTGGGAGAAATGGTACAGTCGCAGCATTCCCAACTTGTCCTTTAGGGTCAGCTTTAGAAATATGGTCTCGCATTCAGCCATTTGCAGATTAGTGTTCTTTCTAACTTCTAAAGTCTGGAAGGAAAAAATGGAAGCTGCTTGAAATAAAGTGAAAATAATATTAAGAAATGTCAGTTTGACAAATGTGAAAAGAATGTTTGATAAAGCGAAGTGGGTGTAGAAGAAAAAAAGCTGCATAAAAAATAGTTACAGAAATGTTAAGGAGAGAAAGGTAACATCTAACACAGTGGCCCCCAACCTTTTGGGCACCAGGGACCGGTTCTACAGAGAAAGATTTTTCCGTGGGCCTGAGGGGACATGGTTTAGCATGCTGCCTGCATACCACCAATGAGGCTCGGCTTGTTTGCACGGCCTGGTTGCTGGCATGCTGCAGACTGGTACTGGTCCACAGACCGTGGGTTGGAATCCCTGATCTAATATACCGAAGGAGCAGAAGGCAGTTTTAAATGATGTGGTTAATATATGTCTGATGACTGAAGGAATGCAAAAACTAGTGTCTAGAATCGTGTTCGACCGACCTCTAAATGAAAGTTATGAGAGATTAGAATGAACAACATTTGGAAAAATGTAACTTTGGTTAGACAGAAGGTATGCAGACCAGATTTGTGCTCTTCAGGTCACTGGGAAAAGTACAAATGTAAAAAAGAGTTTATTGTATAACTTGTCTGTATAGAGAAAGTACATGATAAAGTGAGCAGGTCTTAATTATGTTATATTTTGTAAAAATGTGGAATTGAAGACTGGTTGTTAAATTCACTGGTGGAAGTAAGAATGCCTGAAAATAAATGAAACACTCAACAAATAGTTCAACATTAAGCGGGAAGTGAAAAAAGAATAGGTGGTACCGTTTTCTGCATCCTGCATGATGGTTAGAAAAATGGTACTAGAAAATCCTTTTTTTTCTGTTGGTATCCTCCATTCACATGCATATGTAAACATATCTGTATATACAAGTAAAGACACTGAAATCAGAAATATTTTCACAGGAATGTTTCACACAAGAGATTTTTGAGCTGGGTTGAACCTGAGGAATAGTTTATTCTAATATTGAGATTTCATGAAGTTATCACAATGAAAAAAAAACAATACTCTGAGAAAAAAGAAAACTGAGAAAGCAATGTTTTGATTGAGCTGATATGATCCTTAAAAAAAGAGAGGCGAGAAGTTTAGAGAATAAAGACAATGTTCTACAGATCTGATAGAAGCAAAGATGATTAGCACGGCTTTCTTCCAATAGCCTGGTTCATATTAGTTGTTATTGGAGGTGCCTGGACATCCTGGTTTTATGCCGTTTTCAACCTGAACTTTTCTGGTTTTATTGTGGGGCAGAGAAAGATCAGATTATTATCTGACCTTCTCTCTTCAACAAGAGCTGCTAAACGGCCACTATATTATCATTAGGCACATTAGACTCATTTGGCACAGTAAAAAAAAAGCAACCCCAAAATGTGCGCACACCTACACACTTTTTCTTTGCTTCAGCTCTCACTAGGGTGACCTTCTAAAATAACTTTACAGAATATTCGGAGAGTCCTGGAGTAAAGCAATGTCTCCAATTGTCACGACTTTTACGCTTAAATTAATCTACAGCCTATTGAACTTCGCTCTGTACAGCGGAAAGATTTGATGATGCTTCTCGTGAAGTCGGGCTACTCTCCCCGACCCGTCTGACTTTACTGGCCAGGGCTGGTGGTAAAGCAGGACACCTGGAAGACACCCGCTCGCTGGCGACGGGGAAACCTTTCGCAGCTTCAGCAGCAGCTCACGCGAGTGCAGCCCGGCCTCCTCCCTGCTCGCTTGGCGCCTGGCGCTCAGGAAATCGCGTCAGCATCAGCCCTCCTTGTTGGGGCGGCGTGAAGGAGTCGGCTTGTCCGCTAGCCTACCGGCAAGGTCTTACCGGACTGCAACTCGTGTTGGAGCCGCGTCGATGTAAGGCGCGCGTGGTCGCCTGCTTCCCCGAAGGGTCGGAGATCGGAAGGTCAAGGGATAGAGGATCCGGCGGATCGGGAGCTTTTGGAATGATTTCTGCTGGATATTTCGAAAAGAGATCTTAAAAGCTTCTCCTGAGGCTGATTCTCCGTGGGTATCGTCGCTGGAAGAAGAGGTAGTTTTGGGGGAGTTGGCACCGCTGTGTTGATGGTGAGTTTGGAAGAACAAGGCTGCTAATGAAAGGTTTGCATGGGAATTATTTTGAGGCCAAAGAAGATGTTGCAGACGGTCACCGTCCGTAACTAGCAGTATTTTTGCTGCTGTAGTCTTGGCTAAGCCGGTTGGCCAATACATAAATAAACCGTAGGATTAACGTGGGACAAACCGCGTGCGCACTAATTACAATGGAAAGTATTTCAGGAACTAATTTTTGAAAAAAGGAGCACATAGCATACCGAACCTGGCTCTAGGCCTATGCCTGAATGAGTTAGCAAGTGAAATGAACACAGCATGAAATAAATGCAAGACATTCTGGTCGACAACCTCTACCCCCCTTCCTTTCTTTTGCAAAATTTTGTGAAGATGTGAATGAGAATGTAGAGAGTTGCATGGTACTGCAAAAAGTATTTTTCAGATTTATCCCTGAGCCCTTGGACAATTGGAAGAAGTCATGTTCACTGCCCGAAGGAAAGTTCCTACATGGTGGAAAGCGATTGTGCAATTGTTTGCATCTGTTGTTCTGTATGGAGCATGCTAGCATATGGAAATATTTTATCATTCTTTCAACTATGGCAATCTGAATGATGAGTCTAGATCAAATTCAAAGTAAATCCTGAAAAAAATACCCTTTTTCAGTAGGCTGTTTCTTCCCCCCTTTTTCTTTCAGTCTTTCACTTGCATTCCACTAGTGTACTTAACTAACTCTGTGTGAAAGTCCCTTCTGTCATTCAGCCAATTTGGCTTAGATTGCTAATGTTCCCTTGGTGATTAGTTTGAGTGAAATCTCTTTGGCAGTAGCCTTCTGCTGTACAAGGACACCCAACATTTGATACTAGTGTTTAATACAGTAGTTGATCTGTTATTTATAGAATAAAGTTTAAAAATGACTATATACTTTCCTAGCACTGCTTGTTCCTGTTATTGCATATAAATTAACAGTTGGAAGGAACCTTGGAGGTCTTCTAGTCCAACCCCCAGCTCAGACAGGTAACCCAATACCATTTCAGACAAATGGTTGTCCGATCTCTTTTTAACAAGTTCCAGTATTGGAGCATTCACAACTTCTGGAGGAAAGTTGCTCCACTGCTTAATTGTTCTAACTGTCAGAAAATTTCTCCTTAGTTCTAGGTTGCTTCTCTCCTTAGTTTTCATCAATTGCTTCTTGTCCTGCCTTCAGGTGCTTTGGAGAATAGCTTGACTCCATTTTCTTTGTAACAGCCCTGAGATATTGGAACACTGCTATCATGTCACCTCTAGGCCTTCTTTTCAACTAGGCATACCCAATTCCAGCAACCATTCTTTGTATTTATCTGAAAAAATTCTGAAGAAGATGCCTTTTTTCTCCTAGTTTTTTTAAAAACTGAAGCTTTAGCAATTTGCATCCCAGTCTCATGTTCATGTAATTGGAAGTAAATCCAATTAATTCAGTGACATTTACTCCCAGGTAAGTTTATCCAGAGATTCAGTCTTCCAGGCTATATTGTCTATGGTCACCTTGTTCTAATTTATCTTTCAGTACTTAGAGTGTTTATATATGAATGTATATTTTCAGATAAGCAATGATATGCTGCCTGGGTGATTTGGAAATTTTAATCTATAATATTAAAGAGCATTGGTTTGAATATGCTTGAGTTGATAGAACTTCACATGCATGATAATATTTCATTGCCAGAATACTTGGCAAAAAATCAAAGCATTCAGTTACAAAATTTGGCAATAACATACACAAAAATGTTCAGGGATTTCAGTGCAAGTACTGAAGTAATATCATGCTTTTAAGTTTTCCCATATTTGTTTCTATATCTGTTTCTCCTTTTGTTTTCCTATCTCCAGTTTTTGGAATAGTTTCAAGTAAGATTTTATTTAAGATTTAACTTTAGATTATACGGAAGTTAGACTTGGTCAACTCACCATCAGAGTTTCTGGTAGGTGTTAGTTATAATTTGTCCCAAAGGTGACGTAATGCTGCAGAGAAAGTAAAGATGATGTTGTTCAGTAGAAATGAGTTCATTCTATTCTGGATTGAAGTTTCTCATAAAACTACAGATCTACAGCCTGAGAGTGTTCTTTGATTTTCAATTGTTGCTGAATTCTCCTTTTGATGAGAAAGAACATGTTTGTGTAATTACATCTAATATGCCAGCTATGATTCTCTTTAGCCAATTGGATTTGGCAGCAGTTGTCCATACTTTGGTCGTACCCTTTCTTGACAATTTAAATGCACTCTATGTGAGACTACTTTTGAAAATGTCTTGAAGCACCATTTGATGCAAATGTGACTGTATTGAAATATCTTCATTAGTTGTCAGTTGTTTTCTCAGCACAATTTAGCGTGATAATGATATTAGTCTTTGAAACGCTACATACTGTACAACATAATTATTTGAGAGACTGTTTTCTACGATAAACCAATTTTAATGCTTTGCTTTACAATAAAGATTATCTGTATCAAAGATTCTCAAAATTACTCAGTTCAGGAAGCCCTTATATCTCGTAAGTTTTTGCAGCACCTTAGACAGAAAGCATGTTTATTCATTAATGCAGTAGATTGGTCCAAATATAAAATATTTCATGGCGTGCCTATAAGTTTCTTAAAAACACCCTCACAATTTGGGAAATGCATATCATACAATCAAAAGGGGGCTTTCTTCCACATTAGTCCCAAGCTATGGAATACCAAGTCTGCATCTCTGCATTTTTAGTCCAACATCACATTGGCTTTCTTAGGAAGTTATGCTTAAAGCTCTTTGAAGAGCAGCCACGATTCATCACTTATTTTATAATACCTCTCTCATTTATGAATTTTTAAAATCTTCGGGTTTGTATTTTTTATTTTGGAGTTGCTTTCAGCTATAGTAGTATATTTAATATAAGTAGAATGGCAAGAAACAAAATCATTCTCTGCTGAAAACTGTCCTCTATAATTTCCTGCATCTCTCAAGAAATCTCTGACTGTATCTTGGGAAAATACATGTTATTGAACTTTTTCTCTCTGAACAAATATATTTGTTTATGTCTTTGCATTTTTAACATATGTTTAATGTAGAGGAGGGGTACATTAGTTTCTAACATTAAAAAAACCCACCCTGTTTTTGGTTAGCAGAGTGAAAGAAACCTGTATTTTTCCATATTTGATGTACTGACTGTTTATTTAAACTCATGATTAAATAATTTACTTGCCTAGATCTATACAATCTCAAAAAAAATTCAACCATTAAAATGATTTTTAAACACATAGCAGTTGTTAATTGATAAAGGACTTGTAGTCTCTCACATGTCATCTGTATAACTAATCTGCCTTCTCTTCTTTCCCACCCTTCCTACTGTTTATTCCAATTTAAGTCTTACATCAGTCTAACTACTCTGTTTTAATCTTATAAAAAGAGCTGCTCATGAAAGCTGTTGTCTTTCAAAAAATTTGGTAGTCAAAAAAGGTGCTACTATACTCCTGTCTGTAGACTCACAATATACTGAAATAATTTGGGCGGGCAAAATACAGTGAACTGCTAACTAGACAGATTTTATCCTTGCATGGTTTGAGAACGTAGCATTTGTGTTCCAGCTTTCTGAAGCCTGATTGACTTCAACTGTGTTTGTCTAGAACAGTGATGGCTAACCTTTTAGACACTGAGTGCTCGGACGAGTCGCGGCTAATGAGTTGCGACTTATGATGTCATAAGCCCGGTGCCGCTGCTCTCTTTCTGA
>JANHFO010003082.1:130263-142529 GCA_032468095.1 Pareas carinatus | reverse complement strand
ACAATATTTAAAAGCAATTTAAAAACATTAAACCTAGAGCTGCAAATTAATCTATAAAAACATTAAAATTTAAAACCCACTGGACCCACTAAAAACCACTAATACCACCCCCAAGGAACCAACAATACTAAAAAACCCTGGGAATCAGGCCAGCCCAGCTTGGATGAAAAGTGTTATTTTAAAACATGAATACTGGACCTGTTAGGATCAAATTCTCCAACATTTCTTGATGGATGTTTATGATTTTGAAGTTGCAAAGCATAATGCTTTTCCTTGGTAGCTACATAATTATGTTCCAGTTGTTCCAGTTGTTCTTTTAAAAGTTGCAAAAACTTCATTCAAAAAAAATAATAACTTCATTTAATTCCATGTTAATTTTGCTATGACTATTCAATTAAACCGATAATTGAAATGTTAAATGCTTCTCAGATATATAACATCAATAACTTTCGGAGAAATAATATAAACAGAATTCCTAAATCTGAATGACATTAAACTTTCTAAACTGATCTCCAGGTTTCAATGCTACCAAATGTGACCGATCAAATTCATTCCTTGAACAGTTATAATTTTGCTGCTTCGATACTTAAGAACCTCTTTTTATGAAAATAAGCACTTGTTAAAATATCCAAATGATACATTAATCTATGTAGAATTCTGTATGCCCTTTTCATGCAGAAGACGTCCATGCACATGCAGTCTTCTCAGTTCAATTTAACAGAAGAAGAGATAGCATCACACAAAATAGTATCTTCATATATCTGTTTGCTTTCTGGTTATAATGGTACAGTACCATTGGGCTAGGTAGTCTGTATACTAGTGCATGAGACCCCAATTCCCAATCCTCAGTCCATGGACCAGCACCAGGTTACACATGCCAGCAACCGAGCTGCACAAACAAGCAAAGCTCCATACACAGGATGCAGGCAGCACATAAAACCAGCCCCCCTCCGGTCTGTAGAAAAACCTTTCTCCATGAAACCAGTTCTTGGTGCCCAAAAGGTTGGGGGCCACTGTACTAGTGGTTTCCATTCTGTCATATAAAACTAAACTGAGTGCAGATTTAAATTAAACTATTTCGTTAACTTTCAACACAGGATACTCAAGTCATAGTTGTGTCCACCTATTTGCTTCTCAAAAGATATGCAGTAAATTAGCTTTACATATTGTATTTCAGTATTCTGAAATGATAAAAATCACGCAGTATTACTTATATAGGCAAAAGACTGAATCCAAGCTGCCATAGCAATTCTAGCTCTGTCAAAGGCTAGTAGGAACACTGAGATGGATTGAAATTGTTGTGTTGTTATGTGAATAACTTTAGGGACTGCTATATTGATAAACATTTCCCTATCATAGAAAATCCAAATTCTTATAACAGCTAAAACAGTCTGTAAAGGGGAAATTTGAATCCAGAGCTTCCTTATTTCTCTGATAAAGACACAGATTACCAAACCTAAAATTTCCCTTGTTTGTTTTAATGAGAAAAAAAATTCAAAACACACCACTTTAAGTAGCGAGGAAATGCTGTATGTCAAGACATAGAATAAATCAGAGGGACTGCCAGCGGATGGCGTGGCGGAGAGGCAGCAAACTTGGGAAGCTCCCGACAGCTGCCAGATCAGGTTGGAGGAGCCGAACCTAAAGTTGCCCTCAAGAGGCAATGAAGAGAGGGGATGTTTCACATTCTAAGGGGAGGTGGTGACCACCCTCGGAGTGAGAAGGAACCCCTCAGAAGCTCTGCAGAGCTGATCTAGCATCTAGCCACAGACGAACTGTGAAGCAATAATGAAAGCTTGGAAGCAAGCCAAAAATATGTCTGAAATCAACATCTAGCCACCTGGATGAGTCACTAAAATCCTAACCCAAATTACTATCCTGCCTGATTAAAAAGAACATTTCTACAAATGGAAAATAGCTTTTTTGTGAAATAAGAAATTGTTTAAATGTCTAATGAATAGAAGGGGCAGGTGTTAAATTTCTATGATTCTATGATTATATAAGTACTAAGGGATGATAGATAATATGTTTAACTAGTTGGTGGATGTTGATTAAAATATTGAATTATTGTGTTTGTTGATTGTTAAAAAATAAAAAACTATAAAAAAGACATAGAATAAATCAGTGGGTGTGTGAATGAGGAGTCTCTGCCATGTAACGTTCTCTTCAGCCTAAGGTTGCTTAATAAATTAAACTTAGCTCTTATTAAAAACAGTCAGATAACAGAATAGCAGAGTTGGAAGGGGCTTTGGAGCTCTATACCACTTAAGACAAAGCGTTGTCCAATCTCGTCTTAAAAACCTCCAGTGTTGAAGTACCCACAACTTTTAGAGGCAAGTCGTTCCACAGATTAATCGTTCTAACAGTCAGGAAATTTCTCCTTATTTCTAGGTTGGTTTTCTCCTTGAATAGTTTCCATCTATTGCTTCTTATTTTGCATTCAGGTGCTTTGGAAAATAGACTGACCCTCTCTTCTACATCATGATCTAAATAATGATGATCTACAGATCTACATCATGGGACAGGATAAGTATATATAAAGTTGAATTTACCTGAAGGTGTTCTTGTACTGAAAACATATTCTGTTTAATACACTCAGAAAATATTTCAACCTTTAAAAAAAAGGAAAGAAATACATTCAGTTTGAACTTGCAGATGAGTTATTAATAAAATAGGTCAACTTCAAAACATTTAAAAATTAACATGTGGCATTACATTTGCTTTCAGTTCTTCAGTTTGTTTTTTTAATATTTGTTCCGTGTCATCTGTTATATTTTGCAGAAAAGGAGTGTTCACAGATGGTTGTCTTAATCCATCAGCTAATGCTAATGAAGAAGTTATATTTTTAGACCGTGATTCTACGAAACAAAATTAAAGATAGATTAAATAAAAACCCTGGAAACTTTTCTGAACACAATAGCATAAAGAACACAACAAATTAGGAATAGCAACAACCTGCTTTTTTGTAAAGTCTATTTACAGTACCTGAATGATGGGACTGGGAAAAATCGAGCATGTGTTCCATAGAAATGGTTACAGGAGAAAACGCAGGCATTTTGGAAGATATTCCAGTACTTTGTGCTTGAATACTAAGTTCTCCTGTACGTGAATTTGAACAAGGAGGCTTCTGTGAAAATATACATGTTCAGTGAAAAGTGCAAAATCAGTATTAACAGTAAAAAGTATTCACCTCCCTCTCTGTTATCCCGTCCTCTTGGCAGCCTCAAACAGTAATTTTATAATTTGAAGGAAACAAATTTTAAAACATTACCATACTTTGATTATTCTAAATATTTATATACATCTTGCAGTAAAATCTCCGGTGTGGCTTACAAAGTAAAATATAACGAGTAGCCAGATACAAAACCAGGAGACAAAATAATGTTGTCATGTTAAATTAAAAACTTCTAAGCATTACATCAACTCTACATCATCCTTTAACAAACCTGCACTATCCTAAAAATCAAGGCAAGCATGTAGATAATATACATATATACATATACATATCCGTATACACAGGGCTTTTTTTGTCATAGAATGCACCAGAAGGCAGTTCCAGCACTTTTTTTGCCTTAAATACAATAAATTAAATTTATGCTAAGAACTGAATATATAATTTTTTAAATAAAAAATTAACATGTCAGTTCCGGCACATTTTTTCTTATATAAAAAAGCACTGCATATACATATACAATAAATTCTATTGTTCCTGATTTCACAATGAATAATATACTGTCCAAATCAGGAAATATTTAAGTAAGGAAGGGTAGAATAAATATGGCAGGCACCAAGGGAGGGAATATTGAAGGGAGAAAAGCATCCCATGATCTGGAGACACTGTGAAGGCTTTTATTCTTCCTCACAAGATTCCTCACAACTCTGTTCTGTAATTTTGATCATGGGATGCTTTGAAAGAGAAATACATTAAATTTTAGGACTGGAAGACTGTTAAATAGTGAAGAGTAAAGCAAACAAATAGGTTTTTATTTGAAACTGGGGAAAAAATGGAAAAAAAATTTGCCTGATTTTCAGAATGCAGGGGGCAGAATTAAGGAAATAAGATAAAGTAGACTGTCGGGAACAAGTTAAGACATCACTTAAGACATCAGTGTTGTAATAAAACAAAGAAAAAGATGGGTAAAAACTAATTGGTGTCTTTTTTATTTTTCCTGCCCAACTTTTATAAAATGAAATTTCTAAATATGTTACTCACAAACTGCAACAGTTCACCGTTGACACAGAAATCAAGAAGTTCCAAGTTGCTCCATAAAAGATAATTTGGCAATAGGATCTCACAACTTGGGCAATGAATATTCCAAGGAATTTCTCTTTCCTTAAGTGACTCTTTACTCACCTTCAGAGACCCTCTTCCAAAACAGAAGTGAGGTTATCAAATACACAAAAGTTTCAACTTAGGTTCCTTAATTTATGGAAAACTCTTCCTAAGTAAACATACTTTCAGCTATGTCAGTATATTTTCATTGCCAGGCAAAAGCATTCTTTCTGAACAAGTTTTTAACAGCTTTGTATTCAATTTAATTTTAAATGCCCATTGTATGCCCCTGGGATGATATAATTTAAGTTTGGTGTACTATGTACCCTATCATACAATTTATGATAGAGCTTTATAAAAAGAAAATACAGTATTTTTAATAAGAAGTTATCCTCAATAATGAAATTGATTTCTTATTCTGAGAGATTTACCTTAGAACTAAATCTTAGATGATCAATATGATTTTGAACCTCAGCTTTTCTTGTCAGCATCTGTAGTTTGTAAAGGTGCAATAAAATAGTTTTGATTGCGATTAATATTTTCTGTATAACATTAGTTGCACTCTTATAATAATGTAAGACAGGAGTCTGCATCATTTCAGGCTCCCCAAATCACCTGAAATCTTAAGCAATTTACTCTGAGATCTCATGGGATCTTGCATAACAATGCCTAAATCTTGCAAGGTTTCATACATTTGAAGAAGTGTAGAATTAAAATGTAGTTTAATTAATTTTGATTGGTTGCAGATATCATTTGGGGGGCTGATGGACACTTGAGCATCCATAGGTATAGAATTGCTGATCCCTGTCATAGGATACTTAAAAGCTTTCTAACGTCTACGAGACTTATATTCCGTAAGCTTCTGACAAATACTGCAAGAACTGTGAAGGGAAAAAAAGTATTTGGTTTAGGAAAAAAATAGAGAGTAAAACACATTCTATTAGACAGGAGAACCACATATATGAACGTATAGTTTTATTTATTATTTGTTTATTAAACCTATATGGCCCCCAAACTGGTCAGATTCAAAGCAGCATACATTAAAAACTAAAAACAAAAAGCAAAAAACGGAATGCAGAAAATATGAAAATGAAAGGATGGAAAGTACATTAAAAATGTAGGAATGGAAAGGAATACCGGACAGTGAGCCTTTTTAATATGTAATATGGCTGAAAAGCTAGCAGATTAATTTAAAAAACGACCCTGAGCCAATATTTTGTCATAAATTAGCTACTACTACAATATTGCTAAAGACTGATACTGGAAAGAATAAATTAATGGTTTGGAAATCAGGAATTGTTACTATTTTTATCATAATGATAATTTATGTTATTATGATAACAATGAAAATTATTTCCAGACACCAGTGATTTCAAAGGCTGAATTCAGGATCTTTTATAGCAATGGACTCTACTAAAAAAATAAGAGTAGGGGGGAAATTGTCAGAAAATCAGAAACTATCCTTATGTATAATTTTTATTTGTTAAAGTTCCATTTAATTTCGGTTCATCTAAATAAAAAAAAAGGCAAAGATTTTCCCCACACATGCATGCTAGTCAAGCTGACTCTAGGGAAAATGCTCATCTTCATTTCAAAGCTGAAGAGCCAGTGCTGTCTGAAGATATCCTCGTGGTCATGTGGCTAGGATGACTAGACGCCAAAGGCACATGGTGTGCTGTTACCTTCCCACCGAAGTGGTCCCTATTTTTCTACTAGGATTTTTACATGCTTTTGAACTCCTAGGTTGCCAGAAGCTGGTGCGAGTAACAAGAGTTCACTCCGTTATGCAGCACTAGGGATTTGAATTGCCAAACTGCTGACCTTCCGGTAGACACGTTCAGTGTTTTATCCGCTGAACCACCGCGTGCCCCTTTCATCTAAATATTCTTCAGTAAATATATGTCACACTGCATTTATTACAGTATAATTGTATATATATTTATTAAGAAACATTCTATTAATAGAACTACTACGTTAGGTTAGGATTTCAGCCACACACACATGCACACGCACGCGCACACACACACACACACACACAAATCAAGAATCCACAAGAATCTTCCTGGCATTTAATTTAAATTAACAAATGTTTAAAGTAGGTTTTCAATATTGATTTGGAGATCAAACCCCAAAACCAGTGATTGAGTTTGTCTAAATAGAAGCAGACCTAGTTTATATGAAAACAAATCACTTTCAATCTACCTCTAACTGTTGATCAAGTTCAAAGGTTCCAATTTCTTCTTCTTGATTTCTGATTGTATCAGATTCCAAAAATGCAATTGCTTCTGGAACATCTTTACCAAGCAATTTTGGGTAAGATTTAGTTCTTTTACATATAAAGCTTTCATCATTTTCTTTTAATCCTTTGAATTTTGGGGAAATCTCAGAGGAATTAAAAAGTCTATAATAAACCTGGTGTTCATTGTATTGGGGATTATGAAACATTTCATTGTTATCCAGAAAATATTGTTGATTTTGATACTCTTCTTTGTGAGTTGAAGCATAATTTAAGTCTTCATTAATTCCAGGTTCCTTCTGAATTAGAAATTGCGAATTACCCACATTGCAGTATTTGCTGTTACAAATAGGAGCACTCTTGGCTGAAAAGAGTGGATTATCTTGGGTCAAATCCCAATTTTTGACAACTGAGTTGCAATTTATTTTCCTTACACTATTCTTTATTTCTTCTTCTGGGGAAAATATCCTTGTATTTTCTGAAACCTTAATTTTTCTTAGCACTGTTTCATCAAAACTGTCAGTAAATGATATCTCTGGGATAGTCTCAGAATCAATTAATTGGCATGTTAAGTCTTCTGTTGGAAAATGACGTAAGAGGACATCTGATATTTTTGAGTTGGAAAACTCTTCATTTCTTCCTGAACTGGTAGAACCCTCAACTTGTATTTCCTTTTCTGTTGTCACGGTAAATTCTATGTCATTTTTTTTGGTCAACAGCACCACATTTATTTTCCTTTGAATCAACTGCTTTTTGCAGTCTGAATTTTCGTTTGTCAGATTGCTGATAGAAGATGTCAATGCGGAAATGGTTGGGGAGACATGTTCTAAAGAAATAAATTCCTCCAAATTCTGTGAATCACAGCTATATTGACCTCTATCTTGTAGATCTCCATCGTAAGGCAAATCTTCTTGCTCATTATCAGTATTGTCTTCAGAGTAAAGCATATCAAATAATATATTATTCACTTACTTTTCATATATTGAATGCTGTTATACTGAAATGAATTATATTTTGATTGTATTTCAAGCTCTGTAAGATTTGAGAGAACAAATTTAATACGGTAATCTGAGTTATGTATAAGAAGTCAATTATATTGTGTAAATCTTTCATTTCCCTTCTGCAAAACTTTCATAGGCCCGTCATTTGACACATGAATTTGTTCTAAAGAAGTCTATGTGATAAGCCAAGGATCTAGTTTGTGTTAAAAGACAAATATACCTACAATTCCTATACCCAAACTTTACCCATTTTAACTAAATGGTCAACATTCTACTTTCACATCAGAGCAATTATCTCATCTATGTCAACTGAATTACGGCTTCACGTGTGATTAAAAATTATACACATACAAAATGGTTATTTTATATAAAATTTCCTCCAATGTTCCTACTTTCTATATAAATCTACTCATTTAATGTGTCAATTTTGAAAGATACCAGGATCTAGATCATACATTATAAAGTGCAAACAAACTTAACATTAATATCCACATGCTTTTTTTAAAGACACATTAATCTTTCCTCCAATACACATATTCTCCAAATAAAAGTCACTATGTATATAAGTGTGTATTGTGCTAATGGCTTAAATATATACAGAAAATAGAAATTTCATTAGGTACACAAAAATAGAAATTATATATACTGTATACAGTATATACATAACAGTAAATTAATAATGAACCTTTATACTTACATACTTTATTTGTTTAATTTTCCAAGAAACAAAGATAGTTATAGCAGGCAAAACAAAAATTCTCAGACAGCTTTCTGTAACCTAGTTTAGTTGCAACCAAAATATAGAGCTCTTGCTTTATTAGCTGTATTTTATTTCGCCAGTTGTAACTCTATACTGAATATAGCGGACCTGAAGAAGTACAGTATGCTTAATAATGCAACCATTCACCTTGTTACTTGGTACTTCGATCCTGCCATTATTCAATGATAGCTTAAAGGAAATAAAGAGTAACAAGCCACCATTTTGAAAATGTGGTGAGAAAATCAAATTGAGTTTTATCAACCAATGTTTATTTTCACTGGGACTGATTATGGTGTGTTTAGAAGTGAAACATATAATTTGACACTCCCGTAAACATGTACCAAAAGGATTTTAAATAATTTATTAAGAAAGTATGTGCAAATTAATTATTTACCATTACCTCAGTCACCATCTGGGACTGCTTTCTAAGATCACAAGCAGACCACTCCATAATAAAACCATCATGAATTAACTCTAGATTGGTAATTTCTAGGCATACCTATAAAAATCTCTTCCTGTATTTATCACTGTTTGTTTGTTCCTCTGCAAAATAAGCTCATAATTGTGACTAGCATTAAAAACTCTGGGACCTCAATGAAAGAATCTTATTACTGTGTTAAACCAAAAGCACAACAAGTTCATGAGCTTGAGAAATGAGATCTTCAGAGAGGCTTACCAAAAATAAATACCAACCATGAATAAGCAAGGCAACAGAACAGTCAAATGTAAACTGGTGAAAAAAAAATCTTATATAATAAACACTGGTGAGTATTGATGTGAATGATGCTGTCAATACAGTATTTTTAGTTAATTTCCAGATGTAGTTAATTCCCAAAGATATAACCGTTACATATGCAGACCCCTATTTGGCCATTTTTGGGTGGTATACCTGCCATCATGTACAGTATCATTTTATCCCAAAGCGGAAAGTAGCAATGTGACAAGCATATGTACAGTTGGAACTGTTCCCCACATATGGAACAGTTTTGCTGTAGCATAAAGTATGAAATAAAGCCTTGTGCATACACAGTTATTGGCACAGGGTGCAACAGGAACAGTCTCATAAAAAGAAGAAGAAAGTATAAAAGGCAAAGGCCTTGCACCTGTGTATACATTTTCTCCCTTTGAATGTTTAGCAGAAACAAATTGCTGCTTATATTGCATATTGGGTCATGCATTTGCTATCCAGTGCATACCCCATGATAACACATAATTTTTCTATCACCAGCATGCAAATAAAATAGCCCTTTTCATCTGAAGGAATGTTTTTAGAGGTAAAAAGTTTCATTTCTTAGCAGTTATGTTTATTCGTCGGGCCTTAAAAATGTTGTTATTCACCCAAGCCGGACTGTCCTGGAAACCCATCTTTTATAGGGTAATCCGGTTTTAAATTTTAATTTTAATTTTTATCCAGCCGATTCTTTTAAGGGTTTTTTAGTGTTGTATTTATAATTGTGTTTTATTTTGACTGTGCACCGTCCTGAGTCCTTCGGGAGAAGGGCGGTATAAAAATTGGAAAAATAAATAAATAAATAAATAATTCTAATTGTTGTTCTTCTTTCAACTACATTGAAAAAACTTAATTTCCTTCCATTTCTTTATTAATATTTGAGGTAGAAAGCTCATGTACACAGTGAGAAACTGAGGGCTGTGCACTTTAAGGAGCCCTAATATTTATGCATATCTATTTATATACATATATAGCTGGGCAAAAATATACTGACTTGGCAGGATATCAGAAAATTTTATCTATTCCTACCTGAAATATAGGGAATGTTCAAACATGCTGAATCAGGATTTCTTTAATAGGCGACACAGGCAAACGGACAAAGAGCAAATTTCAGAAACATGAAATGTCCAGTGAAATACTTAAAAAACTATTGAGTAACTTATTTTAGAAATGCAGTTAATTTTCTGAATGTATGCAGAAATTGCATACAGTACTCATTGTAAGAAAAGGATTGTGAATCTCTGGTACTTGTATCATAGGAAAAGAGTATTGCATGGCTGAAGGAGATAACAAATTCTCTAGAATGTATGGCCTGTTAAGCATTTAATAATATGGTTTCCTCATATTAAACTCACTCATGCCTCAGATACATTGCACTACTACAACATTTTTCTTGGATGAACATGTTCTGGCTGCCAAGCAAGAATTAAAGTTGATTTTTCCACCTTTTCTTGGGTGAAATTCTGAAATAGTGCCAAGGACTGTGAGTAACTGATTATTTGTATTGCCCCACCCTTTCTCTAGCTATACCAATTTCAATAACGTTTCTTCTGTAATTTAAAAAACAACAGCCAAAGTCCAAATGCATCCTCAGGTACACAGCTTCAATGAACCCATTCTTAATTATTACTTCTGGACTTGCTGAGCTCATACTTAAAAACTAACTCATCAAACTGGATCCATGTTACTTGCTGTGCTAAAATGTAAGTGGTTTGGTGGATCAGTGTTGTGCAAACACAATATTATCTGAACATATCTCACAAGGTTGCTGTTGAGGGGGGGAAATTGTAATCATCTTAAGTACCCAAAAAAGTTATGTATGTAACCAATGAACAAGGAATGACTGCAATACAATTTGTGAAAAGTGATTATCTACTTTCTAGAAGGAATCCTCAAAAATAGGTGTACTCTTCTGTATTTATTTGCACATTTATTAACTGCCCCATTTTATAACTTTGGGTGGTATAAATAATGAAATAATCATAAATATATACACAAGTCATGTGTATAAGGGTCTGTTCTGTAACCAAGGAAACCCCTCATTCCAAGAAAACCTGGATGTTTGTGCTCCGATAAAATATCCAGGACGAGATTGAAGGCATAAAGATTATGCTTTTATTTTGCAATTAAAACTTGAGCAAAAAATAAAAGCGGGTGGCTGCAATTCCTCTCTCTGGCAAGGTTTCAGAGGGATAAATGGCACACATCAAAAACGGCTGCTTCAGTTTTATAAACACCATGCAGGAAAACAAGTAAAAACTCTTTTCATGCACAAGTATTCCAAATGATCCACAGGTCAATTCCAAATGGTTCTCACACATTCTGTTCCCTTCCTGCATAGCTTATCTTGTCCTTGCTCCTGTTGAGGCTTCCTTGCCTTACAAGTGTTTTTGAATAACTTCTGGTGCTACTCCAAGGCAGAAGAGAGAACACTCAACAGGAACACCATTGTTCTTTGTTATTACTAGCAGTAGATGCATCAAGAGAAAGCTCTTAATTAAAATGGAGCTGTTTGATTTCTGAACCCTATAACATTCACACATCCACCCCACAGCTCCTTCTACTTTCCAATCCCTCCCTCCCCATCTCCCTCTACTTTTGCATTTCTTAAGTTGGACTGGAAAAAGATCTAATGCCTAAGTGATTCAGGGAAACACCTTTTAATGTTAGGCCAATGCATAGCTATTAGTAGATTATTCAGAGGAACACTCCCCCCCCCTGCATATATTACAAGAACTCTGTGCAACAATCAGCTGAGATCTAAAACTAATTCATAATGAGTTGAGGAATGCATATCTCTCCACTCATATGAGTGATTTAAAACATGTCCTGGAGAACGGCAGCATGCATATTCTTTTTTTGAATTAAGCAAAGGGAGGAAATGAAATCTGCAGTATGATTGTTTTTCAGATGCTGTCAACAGTTTCATTCACGGATCCAAAACAATTACTTCATCATGCAAAATATACTCCCCCTTTTACAGGAGCAATAGGGAACTCCTACCAATTGTTTAAAAAAGGTGACAAAAGGGCCATCGGAGCTGTATTACACGATCCTGTCAATACCAGTTAAGTACAGGTAGTCCCCAACTTACAACAGTTTGTTTGGTGACCATTCAAAGTTACAAGGGCATTGACTTAAGACTGTTTCTCACACTTACAACCGTTGTAGTGTCCCTGAGGTCATGTGATCAAAATTCAGACAATTGGCAACTATTATTTATGGTTGCATTGTCCCAGGGTCATGTGATCACCTTTTGTGACCTT
>JANHFO010003082.1:58806-69817 GCA_032468095.1 Pareas carinatus | reverse complement strand
GATTCTCACTGGCTCAAGGTTGACTCAGCCTTCCGTCCTTCCGAGGTCGGTAAAATGAGGACCCAGATGGTTGGGGGACAATAGGATGACTCTGTCAACCGTTTAGAGAGTGCCGTAAAGCACTGTTAAGCGGTATATAAGTCTAAATAATAATAATAATAAGTTTTTCACGAGTATGTAGGTCCAGGTGTGTTCGGGTCTTTTCCCATGTAGAGTGGAAAGTCTCTTGGCGACGTTTCGGCGAGGTCTCACTTGCCATCTTCAGGCGGGTGCTTTGGGCTTCTTGTGATATAAATAAAATGAATAACTATATGTCTAGTATTCATTATACAGAGTGCAAGTTCCAGTAAAGATGACAGTTATGAATTATTTCATTTCACTCTTATTTGGGCAGACATGTGGGAACATCTACAGCTGTTCCTCTGCTTACAGCAGTTCACTTTTTCATCATTGCTGTAACTGTGAATGGTCGTGAAATGAGGTAGGCAGTAAACAAGGAAGACCCGTACTTTAAATACAATACATCTAGTTCAAAAAACAAAAACAAAATACGATTTTGGAGATGGGGAGGATTTTTGTAACAGCAAGAAAACTTGCCCATCTTTCCAAGGTACAAAATTTTAGTCAGACATGTCCCATTTTTCAATGTAACTGCTTATGAATTTTTGAACACATATTAAAAGCGTTGTCATCTAATATTTCAGGGAACATAAGCCACTAACAAATTTTCCCTATCGCTATCTCAGGCAATTAATTCTATTCTTTTTCCTTGCTGTGCAGATTTCACGAGCTGCAGAGAGAGAGAGAAAGCCCTCTACAGCAGGGTTCTCCAACCTTGTCAATGTTAAGACTCGTGGACTTCAAGACCCAGAATTCCTCAGCCAGACATGATGGCTGGGGAATTCTGGGAGTTGAAGTCCAAAGTCTTAACGTTGCCAAGGTTGGAGACCCCTACTCCAGATATCTACCTGATTTCAACTTCCAGGGCAAACCATTGTGAATTGGTGGGCAATGTAGAGTGGCATCCATTTCCCTCCCAGGTAAGTGAAGAAAGTAAGAGAAGAATGGAGGAATAGAGAAGAAGAAGTGAGTAGGAAAGTGAGATTAAGGGAAGCATAAATTAGTAACTGCAAACAGGGAAAGTTTGAAAATAAATACTCACAACAAACAATGAGAAAAAGATAGAGGAGACAAAAAGAAAATTGAAGAAGTTGGAAGGGGAGATTTAGAGGGATAAGAGGAAGGGGAAATGGAAAGGAGAGAGAAAGAGAATAAGGCAGAGTAGAAAGTAGGAAGAGGTTATGGACAGGATTGAGATATAAAGATGAAATAGAACAAGTAGAGTAACCAAAAATAAATAAATAAGCAAACAATATTAGAAGAGACAAAAGATAAAAGGTGAAAAAGGAGAAGGCATTTAAAATCTAGCAGAAGCATTAGTGAAGAAGAAAAGAAGAAAAAAGGAAAGAGAAGAGAAGAGAGAAGGGAACCAAAGAGATAAAAGTGAAAGATGGAAGGGGGAAAAATAGAAGAGAAGGTAAAGGGAAAGGACAGGCCCAACCCCAGGTTAAACCAGATAGCTTATATGAGAAGATCTTACCTGACCAGGAGAAAGATAGTAAGACATAAAGAAAGAAGAAGAAATTCAACAATAGAAGGGAAGATATTAGACAATGTGATGCAGATATGTCATAAATATTAAGATACTCCCTATTTTCTTACAAGGTCATTACAATGTATAAACTGAGGTCTCGTACGGTTACCGAAACATCACTAACATAACACAAATATATGACAAAGATAAAAAATGCCCAAGCTGGGACCAAACTATGAACTGTGATGTGAAGGTAACTTGAAACTTCAGTTACTAAGACAATATCAGAATTCTCTTATCTAATGATAGAAAAGAATCCTACCATACCCCCTCTCTTCCTGATGTAACTAACACAGGAACTATGAAAAAACTAACTGATCAATACTAACCCACAATGCAAAATAAAACTATGGTTTCGTAAGGCGTCATATCATAGGACAGAATTTTTTTAAAAAGAGGACCCAAATTTACACAGTCCCATAGAAAAGTCGATGATTAACGGGCTTGAAACCATAGTTCTAAAGACTATGATAAGAACAATATGTATTGGACAAACAATGTAAATGTAATGATAGATATGATACGGAACAGAAGAAAAAAGACAAAAGGAATGAAAGAAAACAAGATACAACAAATAACTTCTCAATAACTTGATGAAAGGAAAAAAGGAAACACCAACTGTATAAATGTCTGCAATGTAAATGTTGTTTTTAAAGTTGTAAGTAATAGTTTGTTTTTTAAAAAACAAAAACAAAATAGAAGATTGAAATAAATTCAGCTTTTAGAATTAGCTTTATTCTATTATAAATCATGTTTCAAAATGATCGAGCTTTGCAATATTGCCATCAAATATGAAAAAATGATATAACAATCATTGCATTGTTAGTCATTTCTGATACAGGATCTATTCATTTTAGCAATCAATATTAAAGTAATATATCAGCAGTAAAACATTTTATATCCATGAAAACAAATGGTTTAACTACAAGCATACAGCCATCTTAACTGGGTTGTAATATTCAGAATGATGATAACTGTTTTAAAGTTCCATGTTAAACAGACTTATCTTTTAATGATACCTTTACCAAAGTATGCATCATATGATCCAGCTAATAATTGGAAGTTCCAAACTATTATGCAAATTGGTGTCATATTAAACATGCTATATAACATATGCCAGCATCAAATATTTTTTGCATATAATGATGATGTTATCCATTCAGTCATAACCGACTCTTGGCGATTTTATGGGCAGGTTTCTCTATATCTTCTGAACTTGCACTGCTATTTTTTTCATAATCTGGTGTGATATACCATATCTAGAATTCTACAAAGCATAGACGTTTACTTTGTGTCTATGATTATATAAATTTATGATCTGATCAGATGATACTAGAGATATGGGCTCATCTTTTTCTAAAATTGACAACTATCACTAGATGTCGCCCTATTATAGAACATATGACAGAATATTCACTAGTACATTTCAAACTGCATCCTGCTATGCTGTCTCAGCATGATGGAGATGTTCCTTGGAGTGAAGAATAAGGCATACTGGAAATATATGACAAAACTGTATATTTCCAATAGGATCATCCAAGGTACAAAGAAAATTCCAGCTGTTCAACTAAATCACATGGTTGGACCAGATAAAGTGATTTACAATACAGTGTTGGATCATGGCCCCTTATCTTGGATGACACTCAACATGCTACTGAGGAAGAGCTGAGGATCTTTTGAAGTATTAATGGTTAAATCCTTTTGGATGTCTAGCTGCTGATGTTGCCGTGCAAGGAAAAAAAATCTGAAGCTACAAAGGCAAAGTTACAAGCAAACATAGGAAGAATGGAGTGAAAAAGCTCAACATAGTAAAAAATTAAGTGAATCAAAGAACACACTGACATTTTAGACATCATCTAATTGAAATGGACTGGAAGTTGACACTTTCAGTCCAAAGAGTTTACTGCTTACTACTTAGGACATGAAAAACAAAGAAGAAACTGTGTTGTTCTCATAATTAGAAAGGACAAAGACAATATTTGGGTACAATGCAATCAATGACCAAATAATATCAATGAGATTTCTCAGACAATCCTTTAATATAACAATTCAACCATGTCAAGCTATAAAATGTCCCCAGGAAAATACGAATCCTGGACTGTATTTACAGGATAGAAAGAGCCGAGTTCTGCTATATACACTGCAGTGAAATCCTACCTCATCGCTTTTTGGTTTTCTTACACTCCCTGAAGAATCTTCATGTTGTGTCTGAATGGCATCTTGGTCTGCCACACTGTTTTAAAAGCATAAAATGAAATTCAACATAGAGAGATAAACAGATTTTTATCTTGTTTAAAATTTACGGACACCAGAAACATAATCCATTCTGATAGAATTGAAAAGGAAGAGGCTCAGAACACTAGAATAGTGATAGAAGGTTATTTGGGAATATTTGATATTTGGGGTGTAACATATGTGTTCAAATTAACTTTCATTATTACATCCAAATTACTGCAGACCACTTTCAATAAAATCATCTATTGAAGTCCCATCTTTTGTTCTGAGTTTCTTTGCTTTCTGCTGCTGCCCTCCATTCTTTTTGGGACTTTTGTCTTAAACTACGTATCATGATTTTTCAACAGTAAACTCAATTTCATTTTAGATCTAACAGGGTTTTCTCTCTGATGTTAAAATACTGCAAACTTTGCAATCAATAATTCTAAAATGTGCAGGAATAGCTTGATAGGCTTCAGGAATTTAAGGTACTGTGCTATTTAGCCAGAATTACATTTCATTCAGAATTTGGGATTTGGGGGTTTCTGGTGACTGTTGATAATAAATGCTTAAATGCCCTCAATGAGGTGAAAATCCCAGATCAGATCTTTGTGGATGGAACCGGAAACAAATGCCACTGATTGGGATTTTGATGAATCCACATACGGTATTACAGTATTGAGAGGGGACCTCAGTATATACTGGGTTCTAATGGTGATATCCTCTACACAAATGTCTTTCTTCCAACCCCCGAAGACCATGTTATTCAAACAAACAAACTTTGCAGATCTCACTCTGGGTCAAACAGCCTTTAGGCTAAATCTCTATATACTAAATGGGTCCCTTTAAAAGTGACCGTCTCCTCTCTCTCAGCCTTAGAAAGCAGGCAATGGCAAAACATTTGTAAAATCTTGTCAAGAAATCTATAGGGAGTTGACCAGGCAGCCCCCAGGAATCAAAAACTGATTCCAAGGCACTTCCCTCATGAAACATATTGATAGGGACAAAAATATTCATCTACTTACATCTGATTTCCATGGACAGGTGATTCTTCAAGAGGTGGTATCTGATTACTGGAGCCAAATTTTCGAGGTGTACTTGTGTTAATGTTTGCGTTATCGCCAGCTATTCTCTGACTGGAATCTGGGGGAATGGATACATTTTCCTTGGTCCCATTGCAATGCTGATTTAATGTCTGCACATCATTTCCCGGATTATCAATGCCCATGTTTAATTCACCCAACTTTTGAATAGACCTGTAGGATGTACAAAAATGTTACTTTCTCATAAACTGCAAGAAGTAACCTAGTCAGAATAAAATTTTAGATCAGGTTTAAAAGATTCCTTTTGGCAACTATAAACAGTTTAATGAATTGTCAACATTTTTGTTATTATTTTGTTATTTAGCAACCCAGATATATACAACTAGAAAATCATCAAAGCCAACCTATTAAGAAACTGTTCTGTAAGATTCTGCTGTACATCTGAACCATCTTCCTGATTAACTCCTCCTTCTAATAACATTTGTTGGTACAATTGCCGTTGTTGTTCCTTTTGCTCTAAGTGTTGCTGATATCGTATCCGCTGTCTGTAATATTCTTGAAACTGCTCTGTTGAATCTCGAAGCTAAAAAAGATTAAATAAAATTAAATATTGCAGAACACTATCCATCATATTCTTATTAGTTATTTGTCACATAAACTTGAATTATTTTTTATACAATATAGTAATAACCATTTGGTGGTCTTTGTACATTCTGGCCTTATTCTTGTCACAGGTACCTCATGGTTGTGAAAAAACAAAACAATTTAACTTTTAGTTAAATTAGTCTTGAAAGAAATTGCTGAAGAGAAAATAGCTGGACATCTTGAAATGGAAAGGCTGTAATTTGGTAGCCACTAAATACCCCTCCCCAATAACTAATCAGTTGCAGGAGAAGCAAGTTATCCATTGAATTCCCATTTCAAAATATTGGGGAAATGTCAGAAAGGAAACCAAATAGAAAAAACTCGTGCCTAAACAACTGAAAAAATATTGTATGCTTCCATACAATACAAAACAAATAATAACATTCAGAGAGAATCAGCCATGCCTCTCGATAATCAAAACATCTTTAGACATAACTCCTGATGCATGCCAGCAACCTGATTGTCTTACCTGGGAAGTTATCACCACTTCATAAGCAGAGGAAGGGAGACAGATAGCCACTCTATTATATATCATCATTGGACAAGTTCCTCCCTGCTGCTAAGTTCACAGTCACTTTCCTCCCCTCCAAACTAGGCAAGCATATAGTATAACCGGTGTCATGCCCTGTTAGTCAAAAGGAAGCATCCAGGTATAGTACTGACCTAAGCATCGCTCCCCTGTCCCTAGACATAGGGCTACTGCTATTAAGTTGGGGTTTTGGCTAGGAAATCAATTTTTAAAAATGGGGCAAACACTATCATTGAATAACTGCACCATATAAATGCTCTGAACAAAGTGAGGGGGAAATGTTTAGCATAAACTTATAAAGTTAAAATCTTGGATTCTCTATTTTTGTGCTCCTTATCCTTCCCTGTTTGGCCCTCAAAAAAGGAAGGGGGCATCTGTATAATTGGTTACCTTCATCTTATCCTCATGTTATCATCTGCTACAAATGCTGAACGAGTCTTAACTCACATAAATGTACACTTTTCAAATTTCTATAGAATAGACCTTGTTTCTATTTCAGTAAAGCTTAGGCTAAATCCTTTTTTGTTTGGGGGGTTTGATATAGAATCAGGATTTTTTTAAAAAAATTCTTCTCTATTGCAGACATCTATGCTTAGTAGATTCATGTG
Source organism: Pareas carinatus (assembly GCA_032468095.1). Taxonomy (NCBI): domain Eukaryota; kingdom Metazoa; phylum Chordata; class Lepidosauria; order Squamata; family Pareidae; genus Pareas; species Pareas carinatus. Next base: position 63,124 of record JANHFO010003082.1, on the reverse strand, counting down.
ATTCCGAGGGCAAGAAAGCATCCCAAACATTTCAAGATGGGGTTGTAGAAAGATCAGATGCACCATGAATGACCTTGAAAGAATGAGAAATACCAGGGGCTGCAACATCAAAGAGTGAGGAAATTCTCTTATTCATAGCTTTTGAATGTTTAGGAAAAGTTTTTCGGATGAAACATTTTTCTCTCTAAATGTTCTATACTATTATTTGTAGTCCTTTTTAGTAAATGGCACTAAAGGCAAAATTTCAATTGTGAATAAAATTCAGCCCGTGTATAAATAAACATTTAATTTCCATTCCTTTTTAAATACTGGGACTGGTATGAGATTCAATATAAACATATTTTTGATCCATGTGTAAGAAAATTATTAGAATATTGTATCAAGGGAAACATTAGAAAGCTAAGAATTATAGAATTGTACAGTTGGAAGGGATCATGGAAGACTCCTGGTCCAAACTCTGCCTAGGGTAGGAATTCTCACATCATTTCATAAAATTGGCTACCTAACGTTTCTTTCAACATTTCCAGTGATACATCACCCAAGACTACTAAACATAAGCTTTCCACTCATAGTGAAGAAACATCTCCTTATTTCAAGTTCTCCCTCTGTGGAGTTTCTTGTCTCACCCTCAGGAACTATGGTGAATAAATCCACCTCTCTTCTTTGTGACAGCCCTTCGAGTATGAAAAAATTTCATCACACATTTTTGTAGACTTCTCTTCTTTAAGCTACCAGCTCTTTTAACAGTTTGTTACAAGATTTAACTCCAAGCCTCATCTGTTGCTCTTCTGTTCACATTCAGAACTGGATATAGTATTTGGGTCCAGTTTGATCAGTACAGCATAGACAAAAACATGAAAAAATCCTTTATTTGAAGGTTTTAAAAAATACCTCATTTTTTTCTTGCTTGCTTGGTCCTTGATTCTGTGTTCCATTTGCTGGCTCTTTTTCTGGAAATGAATTCTGGTGTGGCGCCTCATTGCCAGATGAATTATGGGAATCCACAGGAGTTTCACATCTTTTATGGATACAGAGACCAGAAACATGTCTTTTTTTAGTATTATTTTTCTAAAATAGACTGACTATGACAAAATTCCAAGTCCTAATATCTAAACTTTGTAGAAAAGTTTACAATAATAATATATTTTCTTATAATAATAATATGTTTCCCTACTTCTACTGATCTGAGATGACAGATGGTCAAGAGACACTCAGGAAAACCATTAGGTGGAATTCTTCCCTTGAAAGAAGCAGAGATGGCTTGTGGTTTGTGGCTTAGAACTGCCCATACTAATTTAACACAGAAATCTTGGATCAGAAGCTTGGTTCTCTGATTACTCTTTAATAATTTCTTATTATGTAATTACTGCTATTCAGGAAATCCTACTTTCAATGTGATATGGATGGCTGGGCAGCAGAAATTTAAAATTAGCTTCTTGATAGTAAATTATCTACGGATTTGTAGGGTTATCAGTCACTGATCTGCAATAAACTACATATGAGATTGCAACTTACTTTCAGTACTTTCATGGGTTTACTCCAAATTATTTCTTTTAAAAAAACATATTTGTTCTTCTTCTTCACTGTTTCTGTGCTATTGTGTTTCCATGACTCTGAGTTTTTTCTCATTTGAGTTAATTGCAGGACAAAAATGCTTTGGCAACTGTTATTTTCTGCCAGGTTGTCATAACAACACTTTCTCCAGTTCCTCAAAGTATAGCTGAACAAGTTATATCCTCCTCAGCTTTTCAAACCATTATTTGCCAAGGACACACTCATTTATACTTCATTCAGTGATATGGTCTGGTGACTTCTATGGGACAAGATTGGTCCAATTCCTATTGGTCATGTTAGTGATATGGGCAGTCTCCTAATCTAGTTTCCTAGATAGGAAATGCCAGACCCTTCAAACTGGTCTTTCCTCTTATGCTCTCAGTTCAGAGAACTGGCTGTTATACTCTTGATTCAGAGATCTTCCTGAAAGTTGGATCTATTCCCTAACAGATAAGCACTGAAAAGTTGAAGAGTGAGGGAGGAGACTTCTATTCCACTGCACTCTATCCTCCAATCATAATATATCAGCCTGATGTCAGTCAAACTACTTTTGAGCACAGATTTAGTGCTGTTCTGAAAGTGGCCTGACCAATAATGGTAGGCATGTCCAAAAGGCTGCACTGTGCAATGGATCTGTTCCCTGATAGCAATTACATATTTATAAACTCTCTCAACTGTGCAAAGTTTGAACAAGCTTTGATGGATAGCTAAACCTGTCAGTGTTGGGAGGGATGCACAGGAAGCAAGTTAAAGTTAAAGTCTGGTTGAGAATCTATTAAACTGAGAATTATCACTGAGAGGGAATGTAAGACATATTTATAGGGAACAAGGAAGGCAGTAATACTAATATTTTATGTTATATGTTTTTAATTTAATGTTATTAACGCTATACATTAATACAGTATATTACACTGAGCACTGAGGTCTAGTCTCAAATCCAATAAACTGGCAAGGTGCAATCATCAGGTTTTAATACTATTTTAAACTGAGAGTAAATATAAAGAGATTTCTTGTTTTGCATAGAACGATTCCTATGTAGATGATGGTAGTTTACCCAAGAAGAACTAAACTGCTGTATCAGGAATACACCACTCGAATGCTCTTAACTGATATACACTAGGGAAAGAGCTAGAAGTGCCAGATTGCCAGGTGAAAGAGTGGCTCTGGATGGGAAAGTATCTAGGTTTATTAACTACAGCTTCAACATGTTACTAAACAGAGTACCACAGTTCAGATTCATCTCTTTATGAGAAGGATGAAAAACAGGTGAGAAAGGTTAGTTTGAAGAATGCTCCAAATATCAAACAATCTGGATGGCATGGGAAACTCCCAGCTTAATGCTAATAATGGTACTTTTGCAAGTTAGCTCTAAAGAAAATTTAGCCTACATACACATGTTTTATACACTGCAATTAAAGCATTATGATATGACAAATGTTAATTATATATTCTTGTTTAATTGCACATGGTTGGGATACTACATTTTATGCATGTTGTTATTATTTTTTCGTTACACTGTTACAAGCTATACTGAACACATTTCCTCAGATTTTAAATTGTTTGGATTACTATTTCCTACCATATTTTTCAGTGACTTTCACCTCTGTTTTCCCTTGATTGTAAAATTGTATAGTGTTTTCTGCTTGGACATACACAATGGCTTTCTTTGTTAAGTTGCAAACCTTTCTATGCAGTAATACTACTTAATAATGAAACAATTATTTAATCAATAAATTACTTATCACTATGCACTGTCTCTTATTATGGTTATTAAACAGTTATACAATCTTGTAGGGAAGAATTTTTTTTAATATTTATAAAATATTTAAAAAACAATTTCAGAAACAAGTTTATTTGCACAAATATATAAAGTTAAGGACAACTTACCTTTCAGGTGATTCTTCACAAATGCTGTGGCAATCTGTAGTTTCTAACATTAAACTACGAGTAAGGTTCTGTACTCCTGGATAATGGAAGTTAGCAAAGGAGTGAGACATGGGAGATGTTTTTGTCCCAAGATCTGTGATACGTTTATCATGACTTGTTAACCCACAGGAGAGTCCATCCAATGCAGGATTTAAGGAACGGGTCATGTAAGCATCAGCAGATTGAGGCCGCCTCATGGGTGAGGACGGATAAGGAGATAGTTTGCTGATGAGGGGTGTCAAAAGATCAGCGTAGGCAGCTTTTGTAGGTTTTAAAAGTTTGTCAACATGAATATTAAGCATTTTTTGTTCAAAAGCACAAGAGAAAACAGTAGAGGGCAGATTCTGAAGCCATGATAACAAGCTAAGGTCCAAATCATCACATCCATTCCCGCATAAAAGGTCAATTCCGAGTAATACTTCACTCTCTGTAATTTCTTCTCCTGTTGCTTTACTCTGACAGAACTCAACACAACATTCATATAACAGCCCCTTCATCAGAAGCTGAAATAAGCGATTATTGCTTGCTTTAAATCCAGCCTCGCTTAGTTTTCTATCGGCAGGAATGAACTCTGCCACCATGACACAAGCCTCTTCAAAACAGTGAACTCGTGCAGTGCTGGGATTCCAGTCCTTGAATTCTGCATGGTTAGTCAGACGAGGCAACGTGAGCAGCAAACACAGCTTGCTATAATCTTCTTTACAAGGACAATATTCTTCTAGAGCATGTAGGCACTGCACAGCTTCCTGCATTGTAAATTCCAACTGCAGGGGGAAGCATTTTTTGGTTTATTTTCGGAGCGGGGGGGGGATCACCTTATCACAATGCAATTAAACAT
>JANHFO010003082.1:14584-33656 GCA_032468095.1 Pareas carinatus | reverse complement strand
TGCAACTTTTCCCAACTCTCCATTTCCTTCTGTACCTTTGACCATAACATTTCATAGTTATTCTTATATAATTTCACGTTTGAAGCTGTTATATTTACACCTAGATATTTAACTTTTTGTGTTATTTCAAATCCCATAACTTTCCTTAAATTTTCCTTTTGAGATGTAACCAAAAGGATAATTATTTTTGTCTTATATTGATTAACCTTAAATCCCGAAATATGTCGACTCTTCTTTTTCTCTCATTCTTAGTGTCAGTCTATCCATTTCAGCACATTCCAGTATTTTTCTGATTATTTTTTCTTCTGATGGAATATCTTCATTTTTCCTCTTTTGGGCAAAAACAATTCTTGCCACTATCGATATATATGTATTAATTATTAAATATTAATCTAGAGAGCCCATGGCTTACATTTCCCAATTATTTCATTTTGGAATAATAGAGAACAAGTCTTGAAGGATCTTTTTCTACCCTAACCACAGCTTTCATATCATCTTGGTTCTGCTATTTAGTGCTACTTCTACCAGTGATTAAGAAAATGAAGAATATAGTAATATTAATGAAAAGAAAGACACAGCAATAAAAAACCCATACCAGATCTGAAAAAATAACATATTCTGAATATTACTCATAATATCAATCAATAAGTCACAAAACATGTTTATAAGCTTCTGCAATGAGATGATAATCCATTGTTACCAGAACATAGTACTACTAATGTTTTCAAGTTAGCATAATTATATCCTAATCAGTTTAGTACATCAAAAAAGACAGTAGAACTTTTTTCTTCTCAAACATTCTCATAGATATCAATTGTCACTGGGAAAACCACTGCTTCAAATATTTTGGTATTTTTTATCATATAAATATTCTGATCTTTCATGAATTTGGGTAAATCTGTCACTGTATTTCTCCTCAGAATTAATCTATTCTCTTTACTGCTCTAGCACAGTGTCCATTTTTATCTATTCATCACTTAACACAATTAATTTAGTTATCTTTTTCACATCTTTGCAATCAACTGAATTCATTAGGCCTGATGGTTGATGTTATCTTTGTCTTCTTCACATTCAACGTCTACCAGATTTTTCACTTACTATTTTTACTTTTCTAATGAACTCTTCTAAATCTACATTCAGTCAACTAAGTAGTGTCATTTTTCTAGCTTAGATTGTTAGTGTTTTGACATCCAGTTTTGATTTGAGCTCTCATCTCTTCCAATTCTGCCATTCTCATAATATATTCATTGTTAAAGTTAAACAGATATGGAGAGTGTATCTATCATCTCAATCTTTAGTCTACACCTCACTCCTTCTACAAATTCAGTTCTCACTGCACTATCTGGTTTATTTTAAAGATTTCTCAAAATAATTAACAAAAATCTAGCTTGACCTACACAAAGAAGTTCTTAAATTCTATTGTTCTTTCTTAATATCTACCTTAAGTTGCCTATCCATCTGCTTTTTCTCAAGTCTGTCTGTCTGTTTATTTATTTATCAAATTATATAGACAACCATATCACAAGAAATAACTCTGAGAAACATACAGTAAACAAAGTATAAAAAAATAAACATTTCAAACACAGTCAATGAGAAATATATACAGACATTCATACACACACAACTGCCTGAGCTGCCTGAGCTGCTGCATATTCTGCAAGGGCAGCCTATGCTGAATGCATTTCAATAATCCAATTGGGAGATGATTAGGTCATGAGTATCTGTGAGTAGAACCCTCAATCAAGTAATTTAATTTTATTTTAATTTAATTTGATTTATATATCAAAGGACTCATGGCGGTGAGCAACCGATTAAAATGTGCATACAACAGTTAAAAACAAATAAAATTACATATAGATAACAGGCCGATATAAAATTCTAAAAACTCCTTAAAATTTTAAACTCCCAACGTTGAAACAAATTAATAAAACTAACCCAAAGAGGGGAAAGTGGTCTATTAGGACAACCCGGCCTGGTTAAATAAATAGATCTTAAAGGCATGGCGGAATGCACGGAGGTCAGGGATCGCACGGAGGTCAGATCGCATGTATCTTCGGGGAGAGTTCATTCCACATGGTAGGAGCAGCCACAGAGAAGGCTCTCCCTCTGAGTGTCACCAGTCGGCATTGTTTGACTGACGGCACCCGGATGAGGCCCTCTCTGTGGGAGCGCACTGGACGGTGGGAGGCAATAGGTGGTAATAGGCGTTCCTGTAGGTAACTAAGTCTGTACATAGTGCAGCCAAGACAGTTAGCAAAGTAACAGTAAAACCAAGAAAGGTTCCTTAACACATTCAGAACGCCTGGTGCTGATGAAAATCATCATTTTGCCACCAAGTTTCAATGGAATGATCTGGGGCCTCTGAAGATTGTAAAAACAGGGTTGGTGGAACTCGCATGTGGATTAAGGATCATGAGTTGTTTACGTCTTTCATCCATAGAAAGGCATGATTCCTCGATAAAAGTGGAGAAACATGATTCTAATGGAAATAATCGCTAGCATACTATGTCTAGCAAAATTTGCAGTAAGTGGAAGATTGGTGGAGAAGGTGAAAAGGCGGGGGGAAATTACTATTATATTCTTCTCGGTTGAAAACCAAACATGCGCTCATCTGAAGAAATGGATTAATTCAACATTTTCCCCCTTGGGATAATTTCGTTTTCCAAGGATTTTTCTTCAAACTGCAGTTTAACACCAACCTGTATATTCTGTAGCAGAAGCTACAGAAGAAGTAGTTGATGCATTTTCCCAGTCTTTTTCTCCATTACGACTACCACAGCAACTTGGAGATAAGAATCCTTCCACTGACTCAGATCTAAAGTATGACAATAAACAGAAAATATATTGTGCCTATAATAATGTTTGCTTTTCAATACTAAAGCAAAAAATATATGGGGAAATAGCTAAAGGTAAATATAAGGAATGCCACATTTCTTCCATGTGTCTAGAACAGTGGTCTCCAAACTTTTGGGCACCAGGGGAGCAGTTCCATGGAAAAAGGTTTTTCAATGGACCCGAGGGACCATGGTTTTGCATGCTGCCTGCATCCCACGAATGGGGCTTGGCTTGTTTAGCAGAGCCTGGATGCTGGTATGCCCTCGGCCTGGTGCTGGTTCATGGACCAGGGGTTGGGGACACCTGGTCTAGAATATAGATTCTATTCAATTTTTAAAAAATTTATAACAGCTTTCCATTCAACTGAATGCTTGAGATAATTAAATCTGAATTAAAATCAGAAAAATTGAAATATAGCTTTGCATATTATTAAAACACACACACACAAAATCAATAAAAGTCAATAAACCAATATTATTGGACATTTACCTGATTTTTATAAAAAAACCAGATTTTGCAGGATAGATAATTGAAGGTAGCCTTATCCACAGTCTATATTTCAGAGTTGCAGTGAACATTTGGCATCAACAGTTGACAAGTTGATGATAGCATGTATAGTAAATTTTTTTCTGTTTTCATAGATTTAATAGGATCAGTAATTACTTGAGAAGATTAAAGTGCAGCTATGTAACATGGCATACTATGTTCTATAAAATTAATTAATTTCTTCCTTATTTTTGACTCAGTTTTTTTAAAAAAGTGTTTTATTAAATGAAAGCCACTGTACATTGCTTTTTTAAAGTAATGGGGAAGCAGGACAGACTAACTAAATTTTTAACTGGAGAACAGACAGCAATCTAGACCAAGCTAAATCTAACAATGTTAGGGAATTCTTGGAAGCTTGGCTATTTTTACCATTTACACACTCATACACAACTATTAAATTTATATGCTACCTGTCTTCCTGATAAGGTGACTTTGGGTGGCTTACAGAACTAACAGATGATAAATAGAAAAACAATTAAAAATGTTAAAACTATGTACATAAAAATTTTAAAACAATGCAGAAAACCAGAACCAAGACGATACATGGAATGGGGATGAGATATTCTTATCCCATTAAAACTGAAATGAAACCTTCATTGTCATAGTACAACATGTGTACAATGAGATTTGCACTTCCAGCAGTGAGCACTCACCTCATGACCCCAAGACAACAGAGAAAACCAAATTTAAATATCTTTCCAGAAGGCCAAAAGGATGGGAACTGTTCTCACTTCTAGTGGTAGATGTTCCACAGGGTCAAAACACAGCAGAAGAGGCTCTTTTCCTTGACACTGCTTGCTGGTATTCCTTGGCAGACAGGGTCCATAGCAGCCTCTTCCACTGGCGCAAGTGAGGTGGACTAGCCCCGTGGGGGTGAGATGGCTCCACAGATACCCTGGACCCATGTCATATAGGACTTTAAAGGTAACAACCAACATCTTGAATTAGACCCAGAAGCAAAGTGGCAGCCAATGCAGCACATGCATCAGCAGGGTTATATATGCCACCCTTGGAGCCCCCAGAACTATGTCCACTGCTGCATTTTACACCAACTATAGTTTCTCAATATTCTTCAAGGGTAGCCCCACGTGGGCCCCAACCGAGAGATAACTAGGGCATGAGAGATCATGCACAGGGCCTCACAATCCAGGTAAAGGGGCAATTGGTGCACGACATGAAGTTGAGTAAAGTATCCACTTGCTCGTTGATTGTGTTCTTGCACAGCAGATCTGTTTTAGATAGTGCAACTCAATCCAGAGTTCAAGTTGATAAACAATTGGATCCTGAGGTCCCTTGCACCCACAGCCACTCTTGTCTTACCAGGGTTCAGCTAAAACTGGTTGTCTCCTACCCAGACCCCTATAGCCTCGAGGCATTCAGAAAGGGCAGTTACAGCATTTATTGAATCACGAGGAATGGAGATATAAAGCTGTGCATCATCTGCATACTGATGATATCTCATCCTATAGTATCGGACGATCACTCCAGCAGTTTCACATAGATATTAAAAAGAAGCAGAGAGAGTATTGAGTCCTCTGGCAACTCACAAGGGAGTGCTCATGGGCTGGACCTTTCACTCCCTATCTATACTAATTGCTTCTGGCATTAGAGAAAGGAACCAAACCAGTGCAATATTAGTAACAAGATCTTGCCTGCCTAAATGAGGTTTCCCACTCCCATCCCTTATTTTTGTGAGAACTAGGGAGGGTCTTGTCTGAGACATTTACTCAGCTTACATTCCTATCTTGGACTCAGGCCTCTTTTATCTGATCATTGTCTTGCTAGTAGCTCTTTCTCCCGTCTCTCAAGGCCATTCCTTCTTACCTCTATAAGGTGCCACTGTGAAGCAATGTGAACATATGAGTAGATCCATTATTTGTACCAGTAGAACCACAGTCACTGATTTCTTGATTTTGCACTAAGTAGCTGCACCATATAATGAATAGCATTGTGCTAGGCTTTTAAGATTTTTACAAAAAGCAGAATTGAAAACTGAAAATTTACCTTGGTGTCCTCTTGCCCGACTGTGTACTCTCATTGTCTGCTGTGTTTAGTGATGCAAGGGAAAGGCTCGATACTGCAAAAAAGAAATAAAAACATTGACACAGTTATAACTTATATAAATACAAAGAAGATACTAGGAAGTTTAAAATAATCAAGACACATCCTGCAAACTATGCATAAGGGAAGCCATCTTAATGTTTAATAATTACTTTCTTGGCCATCATCAAGAGATCACTGAACAAACAATGGTGTGTGTGACAGGGTTAAAGGAGAAAGAACATCGTTGCCTGTCTACCATTTATGAAAGATCTAAGGACAAGCTAGAAGGCTATTTAGTGAATAATGTTCACTGGATGAATGAAACCAAAATATAACTTTTTGACTTTAATGAATTGCTGCTTGGGGATGAGGTTGTTGAAAGCAAAGGTTTGCATACTTTTGCCACTCACAAATAAATAGCATTGGATCATTTCCCTCAATAAATAAATGAATAGGTGTAATGCTTTTGACTCATTTGTTTAATTGGATTTTCTTTACTCAGAACATGTGTGAGAATAGATTATGTTTTAGGTCATACTTGTACAGAAATATTAAAAATTCAAAGAGTTTATAAACTGTAATTTTAAGCGTGTCCATAAAAAAGGAAACAGTCTAACCCCAAAGCACTCAAGCCTCACAAAAGGAAAAAAAAGTAGAATACGTTTAAGAGGGTTTATATTCCTAGAAAATTATATGCTCTTGTTTTGCATAGGGGCACAAATATGTCTTCTTCTGGAAACAGCTATTACCTGGAGGACCTTTGATTGGAGTTTTAGGTGATTCAATGTGATCCCTGTGAATTGATTTTGGACGTGCCTTCTTTTGTTTGGAAAAATGAGTGCGATGTTTTAAGACAATGTCCATGTCTTCCATTAGTTTCAGTTGCTTTCGCCTCATATATTCCTGCTTAATAAAGTCTCTTCGTGCTCTTTCATCTTCCTTCTTCTGACGTTCTTCCTCAGACTTCCTCCTTGAAATTTAAATATCATAGTTATAAAATCCTATTTCATAAAAATACTGTTGATGAACACAAGTGATGCATAATATACCAGGCCACATTTAACTTTCAAGTTCTGGTATAAATTTAGCTTACATTAATGTGCTTACTTTAACCTCTGACTGAACATTCACACTCCTACACTGGCCCAGCAGCATAACATTTAAATACATACTAGACAATCCATGACCTACTGAGTCATCCTTTCAAGAGATATTTCCTTACCAGATTTCTCAATGCCTTCAACAATGACAGAATCTCTAATATTCTTCCTTCATTGGAATAGTTGGGATATGTTCAGAGATTTATCTACCTTGAAAACAGCCCATTTTGAACTATATAGCACAGCCAAATATCAGCACAGGAAATCTTTTATTACATTTTGCATTATGTCATTAGCTGCTTTATGATAATTTTTATGTTATAAATCCTTTATAAAATTTGACAAACTTCAATTCCATTGGACTCATGAGCTTCAGATTTTGGACACATTCTGTAAAGAAGCTCATTTGAAGTATCTTAGATCAAAATTGTAGCATTATGATGCATCATTTCACCCACTTAAAGGTTACAAGAAGAGTTTTAGCAATATACAGATTCAAACAGTTCCTTAAGAGCCACTCTTTACAAATGATGCAATCAGTGAATATCTGTGAAAATCATCTTATTTATTTTTCATAAAGTTCTGTTCAAAGAGAAATGGGTTATCTTCAAAATTGTTATTTTTAAATTAGGTATAAAATATACCTTGGAATGCTGAATTTTCAATTTGGAAGCTTATGATTACTTTGCAATTATACAAACATTGGTTAAAAAAATTCTTAAAAGTTGGAATGTAGAAGAATAGAAAATGGAGTGGGACAACCATCTCAAATTTGATGCCATCTAGTCAACTATGCTGTCTGGGAATTATGGGAACTGGAGAGCAATGCATCTTAAATTGACTAGATTGATGACAATTTCACTGTTACATTAGCAGATTTGTTTCAGGAACTGAGGGAATTAGTTGGTAAACTGAAATAGAAGTTACTTTGGGTTTTTTTAAAGGAAAATGGGAGTTTGTGTAATAAATTGGCTAAATATGGAAATAATAAACAAATGTGTCTCCTGTGCAGAATTTGACAAAATAAATCCATGGGCAGAGAGGTTAGAAGTAAAGAAGCCATGGCTTCTTTTGGTGTGCACAATTTTGGGGCTTTCATCCTTCCTTTTATTCCTCTTTTTTTGTCCTTGAGATTATTTCAGTGTTGAGATGTCCTCAACACTGTGTCATCGATGCAATGAATATGAATTTAGGCAAACATGGGAAACAGTGAAAGATAGGGAAGCCTGTCATGCTATGGTCCATGGGGTTGCAAAGAGTCAGTCATGATTTAGCAACTGAACAACAAGCTTGAAAATGACAGAAGATGTGCTTTACGGTAGGATCACTATTAATCAAAGAAGCTTGCTCTTTTCAGGCTTCTGTGAAGTAGGTTAGGAAGTATTAATACTTTTGAACTTTGATTTGATATGGCAGCCAAGAAAACAATGAATCATCAAACAAATCAACTCAAAGTTCTCACTTGAGGCATAAACGATCAGGTTCAAAAAATTATGCTAAACTTTACTTGATTAATGAGGCTAATCTTAAAGGTACTGATTTTAAGAGACTAAACTTTAAAAAGCCATATTTCATTCAGACTATTAGTGTATGCATTTAATCTTACTTTGTTTCTTCTTTCTTATGCTCCATCTCTGCTTCCAACTGCTGCTTTCGAAGTAAAGTTTCTTTTTCTCTTCTTAATCTCTTCTCCAATAACGCTGCCCGTTTCACCGCCATGTCATTTTCTGGCTTTTGATCATCCTAGTAACAATAAAAAGCATCTAAAAATTACCATTTAGGCTATAGTTACTGTGTAATCCAGAGAGGGCAGCATATTGATCTAATTTAATTCCTGTACCACTTTCCCAGTTGTGCCATTAAATTTGAAATGACAATTGCCCTGTTTCCATTTTGTTTTGCCCACAAACAGTTAAAAATAAGGTTTGTGAAACATAATGCTTTTCTCTTCTTGCCCCTTTAAACTTGTTATTCCCTGGAAAGATGCCCATTATCTTAAGTACAATTCTACATAGTCAATATCAAGAGACAATATTAGTATGAACATAGCTGGAAAACGTACCCCTGTTATTTAAGAATTAATCTATTCCAAAGTTCTTGTTTTCCCCAAATATTCTAAATGCAGTATGTTGCTTGAAAAACTACCCTGAAGAACAAATTTAAGTAGTCTTCTACTTAAAACCATTTGTTTAGTCAGTGTTCAAAGTTACAACAGCACTCAAAGTGAGTTATGACTGATTTTCACATGTACAACTGTTGCAGCATCCCCCAGGTTCATGTGATCAAAATTGGCAACTGACATGTATTTATGATGGCTGCACTGTCCCAAGGTCATGTGATCACCATTTGTAACTTTCCCAGGTGGCTTCGGCAAACAAAGTCTATGGTGAATTCAGATGCACTTAACAACTGTATTATTCATTTAATAATTGTACTGATTTGTTTAACAACTGTGCCACAAAATGGTTGTAAAACGGAGCACAATTCACTTAACAAGTGTCTTGCTTAGCAACAGATATTTGGGGCTTCTTAAGTACCTGTAGTGAGTGAAAAATATTCATTTCGTTTTCACATTACCATTATTTGATGCAGCATATCTTACAACTCATTTGTCCAAACCGATCGCAATATTATATTCACTCACTTACCTTGAAGAAAAATCCACAGCAGACTTTCTGGTCATCCTCTGGTTGTTCTTTGTCACTCTCACCCTCTGATTTTTCAAGTGAGTCTTCTGACTTCTCAGGGGGCTTCAAATCTGTGAGAGAAACTTCTATGAGGTTAACAGTTTTAGATGTGGATGGGGGAAACACTGATGGATTCAAAGGCTCTTCATTTGGAGTAAGGCAGACAATTTCTGTAACAGGCTGTGACAATACTTCAGATACCATGGATTCCAGAGGTCTGATCTGTTCTTCTCCTGATTTTTGCTCAACTTTCTCTTCAGTCTCTTGCTTCTTGACATTCTTTTCACCTGCTTCTTCCTTGTCAGCAGCCTCTTCAGTTGTGTTTTTTATCTCAGTCGGAGGGTTCTGTTCATCATCATTCCCAAAACAAACAAAAGATCTAGTCTGAACCTGGCTTGGAGAAAACCTTCTCAACCGTGGAAGGCTATCCACAGATCGTGGGGCAGTTAAAGTGCGATTCAAAGGTGTGATTTTCAGTTCATTTGGCCTTGGAGTCCTTTGTATTTTACCTGACAGAGATGAATTCTTCCTAGAAGAGGACTGTGGGGATTGGTGGGAAGGCCGAGGTGTTTCTACTGAAAATGGGACCACGGGAGATGATGATCCGCTAAGCCTTGCTGAAGGCTTCAATTCCCGAATTTGTTTTTGAGGAGAAGGCTGAGGAGGTGAAATAACCCAAGCTTGCTGTTCCCTCATCTGCAGTAGCATCTCTTGCTGAAGTGACAGGCGTTGCATCTCCTGTTGCAGGAAATGTAGAGAAGAGTTGAGCTTCTCAATGGATTTTGTATATTCTAAAAGGTCACCTTCATTTAAATTCTCTTCAGAGGGACTTACCAAATTAGATTGCTTCTCAGCATCAACTGAGATATTTGGCGGCTTCAGCCACATAGTTGAGGGAGTTTCAGTGCTTACTTTCAGGGCCTCAGAGGTCTTGTTCAGTTGTTCACCTAGCTTTTGGTTTTCTTTTTCTTTCACTCCATTGTTGTCAGTGAACACTTTCTCACCCTCTGCTCCTGCTGCCTCTTCCCGAAGTGGTGAAATCCCATCGCTTTTCTTTTTCACAACATTAAGGAATGCTGTCCTTCCCATTTTTTGTCTCTGTTTTGTGAATGCTGCCTCAACCTTCTTCTTTTGGGCTTCAATCGCTCTTCTCTTCTCTTCCAGTTTCATCTTCAGCTGCACCATTTCAGAAGCCAGCAACTGTGTTGTGTCCCTTCCCTGAGGGAGAGGGGATTCCTCTGGGATTTGAGCCCAAGAAACAACGTGTGGAATGTTCATCTCAGAACCTTCCGGGGTAGTTTTCTGAGAACTGCTTCCACTGCTTCTGCTGTCGGTATGATTCATCTTTTTAAATTTCTGCTCTGCAAAGCTGGTCATTCTAACTCCTGAACTTGAAGATGGACTACTGCCAGCTTGAGATTTAGTACTTATTGAACTTGGACAAGGACTCAGTTGCTCCTTATGGTTGAGACCTCTGCTGTCAGATTCATGCAGAAATCGAGATGATTCTTCCAAATCAGAATCCAGGCTGACTGTATAATCCCTCAAAGTAGAATCTTCATCCATAGTCTCTGGAATGTCTGAAGGGACATGTATTCCAGTGTCTGCTTCTGTGTTATCAGTAACAGGACTGAGGGCACCTTTTGTATCTGCGATAATATCAGGGCTACTTTGATTGGGTGTTATGTTTGAGTTTAGGATGCTCATCTCTTTGTTGTGAAGGAAAAACCCATTTGTAAATTGTGCTGGTGGAGTAATATTGGCAGATTTCTCGCTATCATGGATAATCTGCAAAGCCTGTTCAATACTCGGTGTCTCTATTTGATTGCCAAATTCATCAGTAACCAAACTGTCTTGCAATGCTCCATTTGGTAGGGTGAATGTGTTAACCTGGTTGGCATTTCTTTGATTACTTTCTGCTTCTAGATCACTGCAAAATTCCAAGTCCTTTTCTACTTCAGAATCCTCACTGTCCTCTTCATCATTCAGAGGCTTGAAAGATATATTCCTTTTGACATGTCTGGGCATATGGTTAGTATTCTGTACAAGGCCTTCATTACTGATAGATCTCATAATTCCTCTGTTTGGAGGTGTCATATGAATGCTTTCTTCTTTATCAAAAGAAATGTCGAATGAAACCCCATGGACTGAAGACCTAAAAGGGATTTTAAAATTAAGAAAGTCTTAGAACAACAACCAATGCAACATTAAAGTTTACATAAAAGTTAATATATTAAATAGAATATTAAATATTTCAACAATTTGAATTAAAGAATAATATTCTTTATGATGTCTTCAAACTAACGCAACAAGATATAAACTCAATTCTATATTTGAGATATGACTATTAAATGTTACTGTAGATAAGCAGTGGTTATCTGCAAGGATGATGCTTTAAAAATAGCATTCAGAAAATTATCAAGGAATGATTTAATTCATTATATAATAGCAATAGCAGTTAGACTTATATACTGTTTCACAGTGCTTTATAGCCCTCTCTAAGCGGTTTACAAAAATCAGCATAGTGCCCCCACTCTGGAGGGCCAAAGATAGGGGCTGCTTCTCTATCCTGGTCTGATTAGATCTCTCAGCGGCTTTTGATACCATCGACCATGGTATCCTGCTGTGCCGGTTGGGGGGTTGCCAATAGGCGGAACCGTCTTACGGTGGTTCCGCTCCTACCTCTCCGATTGGTCGCAGTCAGTATTGACAGGGGGCAGAGGTCAACCTCTCAGCATCTCACTTGTGGGGTGCCGCAGGGGTCGGTCCTCTCGCCTCTCCTGTTCAATATTTATGTAAAGTCGAAACTTATAAAAAATTAAAAGCGCATAAACATTCCTTAAGCACTGAAAATGGAGAAAAATATTAGGAAGAGTATTGAATTAACTCCTTCCTGATTCACTGGGGTATGATAAGGAAAGGAGGAAAATCTCAATCAGACTTACAAGATTCTATTTCAATAAAGTTTAGTTCTAGTGTACTTGAGAAATCTTGTACCTCTCCTTTGTTAATTGACATTCTTGTATCTCTCCTTTGTTAGTTCTCATTCCTTTCTTTCTTTCCCAATTCTGTTTATATGTAATATGCCATTCTCAGAACTATACTCCATCCATATGAATGAATGAACTACAATTTATGAAAGCTTCTGTGAGAAACTAAATATTATAGCACTAGAAGACTCTGATGGTTTTGCTGTACAAAGTTAATGTAGTCAGTCTATTAAAACTGTTACTCCGGCATGGATCCCTGTCTTCCAATTGACATGTGCTTACTATAGCCAAGTTAATGCTTCCATTTTGACTTTATGACCTGAATAACTTCAATGATGTCTGTTCAAAGATAGCTATCATCAATCTTTGGAACTCTAAAACAATAATACAAATGCCTTTTCATTCAATTTCTTCTAACTCTATTCACACACAGCTCTCCACACCCTTTATCTGAGAGTCTGGTCTTGCTACTTTCCATTTCTATCTGTTTGAGATATTCCCATGCCAAGCTTATCTCCCCCCCCCCCACCCATCAGGAAATGGAGAACACCTCTGAGATATGTGGATTCCATAGCCATATTTGAACAATACCCCTAGATAACTGTCTGATTATTCATGTAACATTTGGAACGCATCTGTACCTTCCATTGCAGCTGATCATTCTAAGAACCAGAATGTATTAATGATGGCAGAATATACTTGTTCTTTTCTTGTCCTGCTTTCTTTTTGGTGGGACTTCTGAGATTGTAATCTTGAGAGAAGAGACACTGCCTCATTTCTTATGAACCTTATGTCAATAACTGGGGGAATTTTTTTGAGTAAAGATGAGGAAGAGGAAAGGAAAGAAGACTAATATTATTCAACAAGGTCATGCAATCCAATTAATTGGTTACATGTCTTTAATTTTCCTTTGTAAATTATTTTAATGAGTATGTTTATTAACAACTTAAAACACAATACAGTCTTAAAACAGTTATACAAAATAAATTCTGAAGTATATACTTAAAGCAAAGACAAGCAACATAAAACATAGAAATGAATGTTATTTAAGCCAGTGGTCGTCAACCTTTTGGACCTCATGGACCACTAAATTCATAATTTTAAATCCTGCAGACCACTAATATGAATTTTTTTAAAGATACATACATTTGTAAAATAATGATCAGAGAACTTCCTTTTTATTAGTATAAAAGACAACTATTTAATAAAACAAAATTTAAAAACCTTATTTGATTATAACAAAATCATAAATGCTTACTTAATCATAACAAAATATTTAAACATTTAATTGTAGCAAAATTATTAAAGTTAGTTTATTGCAAAATAATTGAAGCTTATTTAAGTATTACACAGTTTTAGTGTGATATTTGTTTCTGCTAGAGAGAAAGAAAGAGACAGAGAAAGAGAATGAGACGGATAAACAGAGAGAGAATGAGAGAGAGAGAGACAGAGAAAAAATGAAAGACAGAGAGAGACACACACAGAGAGACAGAGACAGGGACAGAATAAGACAGAGAAACAGATGCACACAGAGAGAGAGAGAGAGAGAATCAGACAGACAGACAGACAGAGAATTGCCGCTGCTCACTTATCCACTGCGAAGCTACAAGGGTAAAGAACCACTGCCGCTGCTTACACCTACACTTAATATAGTATAATTGGGCAGGGGCAAGGCCAGGCGCATCTTATTGGAAGTGCCCGGCCTGCGGACCACCCAAATTTTTCCGCAAACCACCAGTGGTCCGTGGACCATAGGTTGGCAACCTCTGATTTAAGCATAGAATAGAAAGACTGGGAATATTTCTTCTACAGTAGATGAGACAGCTATTCCACTCAGTCCGTTAGCCCAGCTTCTTACTTTTCGAGGGGGATGTACATATGATTACTTATTTTTGGTTTCTGGACCATCTCAGAAACATAGTTTTTATTAAATATTGTAATACAAATGTCTGTCTTTCATAGGCAAGCAACATAAAATCCTATACAGAAGATTTGGGCTGCTGCTACAACAACTCTGGAGCTTGAACAATGAGGCAGAGCTATCCATGGCATGAATATACATTTGATATTTCCTTAGAAATTTTGGGTGAATTGAAGTTCCTGCACAGAGGAGCTTTCTCCTCCTTTGCTTAGAAACTAAGCCTCAGATTTCTCTGCAAGTAGATTCTCAAACAGCATAATTACTTTGAAATGGTGATTCAGTCTTGGTCTGTTGGCCATCTTGTACCACTAGAAAGTTCTAGAGAAATGCAATCTATTCCAATAGCTCAGTGTCTCTCAACATTGGCAACTTTTAAGATTGGGGGTCTTCAACCCCCAGAATTCTCAAATTACAGAAATCCAAATGTAAAGGACAAAGGGTGAGTCACCTAGAAGGGTAAGCATACCTTCCACCACTACGTTAAAGCAATGTGGATAGAAGCTGATTTAGCAAAAATGCCCGTCTATGTCCCCTATAAAGAAGTAGCTTGCCCAGAATCTCTGTTGAATGGTGAAAACCCAACTTACAGTCCACAGTATCTCTGCTCAATTCGTGTTGACTCTAATACTGTTAGAGTTGAGAGTATTTTAGACCAGATAGGCACTGAAGGACCCCACATTCTGATCTTTCAGTACCATTCTCCTGATTTTCTCCCTTAGTCTCTGCTACACAATCTTTCCTCAGTCTTCCTCATCACTATCCTACTTGAGTTTTAAAAATACATTGGTGACAATGAGATCCAGACAGTGAAACTACAAGCTTCTGGACTTAATAAAGAGAGTTTATCCCTATATTGGGTACTATGTGAAAGATTCATACCACCACATCTGTGTTAATTTTTTTTGGGGGGAAGCAATTATTTTCTCTTTTGGAGGCCCCATTCTTCTTCAACTGTTCCCTGTTCATCTTCTTCTCGCAATGCTCCTCTGGCTGAACATACAGATGCTATACTATTACAATCTTCCCCAGCATTTTGGAGAAGCCTGTAGTGCTTGTATGTCAGACCATCAGCCAGTATTTTGTTGGTAATGTGATCTTGCCAAAAAAAAAAGCAATTACCGTACTTCTCTTCTGTTTCCTTAATTTCTCTCCTTTTTCACTTCTCTCTCTTCCACCATCCTTTATTTTTTCTTTTTTTCACCATTTTTGAATGGAGTGATTAACTTTCTCAAGAGTATCATATTTTTAAATCCGACCCAGTGAATTAATTTTGTATCTTTGGCATTACTCATTCTTTTTAATTGATTGGTATTAAAACACTTTGAGAATTATGAAAACCTGAAAACAGCAAATCGTCTTACAAAAAATGCACAAATGGATCCATTCTCCCTATTCCTCCTTTGACAAATTGAGGCATTTTCAGAAGATTACGTGTATTGGAAGAAAGAAGAAATTGCTGCCCTCCTCAATTGTGTCGTCGTCTTCGTTGTCCTTGTTGCCCTTAAAAAGTAGTAAGATCTATCACGCTGATGTACCCGGCCAAACAGCTAAGCCAAATGGTGAAGTGTAGGCTCTGGTCAAACCTTGCAGGCCAAGGATCAAATAGCTGCATCCTTTCTGCAACACTTTGCCCACGTTCTGAAAGTAGTAAAAGAATATTATTAGCATGAGGAAACAACTCATCAAAAAGACTACAGTCTAACAAGTATTCCTATAGCCCAAAGATGCCAGTTCAGCTCAGTTGGCACAGTTCTCTCAGAATCCTAGAATGTCCAGTAGTTGGGGAGAGCAGGGTTGGATCAACACTTGAGTCAACATGTTCCAATCTTTGCCTCTTAGGCCAACGTATCAGAATAAAATAACAGAGGTTATAACTCGAGCTGCTTTCATGTTGGTTTGTTCCAAATGTGACTTTAAATGCTTGAGCAGTTGTCATGAAGTTTCACTGTTAGGCATTTCTTTTTTTAAAAAAATCTTGAAGATTTTCTTTCTTTTTCTTCCATGCCTCCTTTTCAATTCAAATGGATTCAAAGCCAATTACCAATAATGTAAACAAAAGCAGTAAATTAACAAATTAAAAAAGTAAAGAAAGACAGATGAAAAATAAGCTCCATAGAGGAATAAAATGCCAATTTCCATCTGATTTTTCTCCAGGAAATTTCAGGGCAAAAGAAAAAGAAAAAAAAGGCATGATGTTCTATGGCTAAATCTCACCAGTGAATATTGTGGTGTTTTGCATTTTGAAGTGGTTTTGAAGGCAAGGGATTTTATAACAGCTAATAGCAGTCACAAGATCCTGGTGCTTTTATCAGAATGATGAAATCATTACAATGCAAGCTCTGGTCATGCGTGCAATATTGTGACACTTGGAAAAATGGTGAGGCTTGCTGTGATGCTTTCATTAGTCTGACCCTTTTCTTTTGCCTCCCCTAACCCCATTGATCAGAACAGTAGCTGGGAGGGGGGAAAGCAACAATGCAAAATTGTTTAATATACACATCCAGTTGCCGCACACATGCAAAGTATTAATTCTTCATTCCAAAATATTGCACTGCTATATTAATAATACAGTTGTAGGGAGGAGGGAAGAGGACTTTCCTCTCCTCATTCCAGTCAAACGATTAGTACCAATTTATAGGATGGTTAGATTAGAACCTAAACAGATCAAAATATTTCCCTTTCCTGCTAAAGCTTTTTAAAAAAGGAATTGTTAAACATTCTGTCACTCATCTACTTTTAATCTATGCATATAAGATATTGTTTTATCGAACCTTTAAGGGCATGATTTCCTTAAAAGAGATGGATAAATAGGAGAATCAAAGCTGGTAGGAGGAACAAAATTAATCACCAGCCAAAGGAGGAGCCCCCCCCCTCCTGATTTTGTTCCTGCCACTTAGTATTGCTGTTATTGGGCTGTAATGGCAGGGAAGGAGCCATGACAAGTTCCAAGAAAGGAAAATCCACAATCTCTGCTCCCTTTGATTCTACTCTTTGAGTAAAGGAGTGGATCGGGCTAAGGAACAGAGGGCAACATGGAGTTAAGTGTTAGGATACATCCTCTTCTGAATGGTAACTGTCTTTGCAAAAGTATATTTATCATGTTTAACTTGATTGATACTATCTTCTGAGTTTTGACAAAACACTGAACTACACATCAATCAATAACAGCAGGCTGGGTTTTTCTGTAGCACTAGGCTACATAAACATTGATTGCTCAATTTGTGGTGTGAATACTATCATAGTGAGAGTCTTTTCTGCATGTGGCTGGAGGAGACATTTTAACAGTGTATCACTCAGACACTATCTGGCTTTCTTTAGGAAGGCAGTGCTAAGAAAATTAGCAGCACACTCCAACAGTGCAAAAGACAGTGGTACTTTCTTTTTTTAATTTCTGAAATTGGGAGATTATGTAACCCAAGAATGTCTATCTTGCCTTGTTATATTGCTATTTCTTTTACAGTATTTTGACAGTAGCTTTATATATATTTATTGTACACAAACAGAATAATACAAAATAATAGTAAAACAATAGTACAGGAAATGCCCTGATAGGCTTCAGTGGTCAGGAAATTGAGATATTGGCAACAATCAAGGACAGTGTGAGACATCCCCTGTACTCATGGGGCACTGAAGAGCCATGGTGGTGCAGCAGTTAGATTGCAGTATTGCAGGCTAATTCTACCAACTGCCAGCAGTTCGATTTATACAAGCTCAAGGTTGACTCAGCCTTCCATCCTTCTGAGGTCGGTAAAATGAGGACTCAGATTGTTAGGGGTAATATGCTGACTCTGTAAACTGCTTAGAGAGGACTGTAAAGCATTGTTAAGCGGTATATAAGTCCAAGTGATATGGCTATTGCTACTGGCACTTAATTGTTGCAATGTTTAGAGACTTCCAGTGACGAGATGGCAAAAGTAAATCGGGCTCCGTTCCTCAAAGTTGGCTTTAGAGATTTTTTTCCAAATGCTGAAAGGCAAAAAAAAACCTTCCAAGAGGGAAAGGTAAAAGCGGAGACTTTCAAGCACAGGAGAGCGACGGCAGTGTCCTCTGACTGCTCTGTTACTTCTTGTCAGAGCAATCGATCGCCATTAGCTGTGGACGACTGAAAAAGAAAAGTAATACAAGAAAACGCCAAAGCTGAACTGTGATAGGAATTTATGTTTAAAATTATCCAAATAACTTTTTTGCTTAAAATCTGAAACTGAGCAGGGGAAAGTACTTAACCCTGAATTAAAGGAAAGTGGGGAAGGAAGGCGTGAGGTAAATCTTAAAGATCCAGAAGACCATTTGTGTATTCAGGCTTGACAGCTGTATATTCAATATTTTACACTGAGATTAAGAAAAGGGGACAAACTAAAACTAAAGGATTATAAAGGAAACCCTATTCTTATATATCCAGATTGAACTAAAGTTGAACTTAATGTAATTAGAACTGTTGTATTAAGCAGAGAAAGGGAACAAAGGGGGAAAGGGGGGGAAGACTACAACACCGCCATCTAGTGGGAAAGGAAGAATAGATTCAAGGCAAAAGTATATAAAGTGACATAGAAAAAAAAAATAATGATAAATAAATATGTAAAAAAGACCCTGCTACTACCAACTCAGACCAACTAGAGCACTCCACCACAGGCGCCACGAAAGGAGAAAAAACTGAGATAACTACAGAACAGCTCTTTGAGAAATGATAAGATGTATTGGCGTAAGATGCCAAAAGGGTAGATTGGGAAATAAACTGAGAAAATAGTGGTGAATGTAACAAGTGAACTTACAACTGCAGTAATTAGAAATAAAGGAATGTGGAGATAAAAGAGTGGATGGAAGCTGGAAAGAAGAGATAGGAAACAAGATAGAAAGATAAGGAGAGAAAAGAGAAATAGAAGAAGCAGTGAGAAGGTAGGAGAAAGGAGAAAGGAGAAGAAGAAAGAAAAAAGGAAAGAAAGGGAATTGAGA